>JAZHYW010053712.1:0-39429 GCA_037355805.1 Ixodes ricinus
AACGCATAATGACTAGGGTGTGCTCCTTTTTCTTAGAGTGTGGCTCCCGTTTTGTACTGATATTTATTCCGTGTTTGCTGTCGTTTATGGCCAATGAAGTGTTATGCCGAGTTAGTCTTTAATCGCGCAGCAAATGCAATGCGAGCCGACCTGGCCGCCCGCTTCATCACAGCCTATCCAAGACGTGCTTTAGTGGCGCCCTCTCGCGCCGCCAACCCGGAGTGCGGCAGCCGTGAGCGCTCGATAAGCCCTCCTCTAGTTCACGGCCACCTCAAGCCAGGACCTACGACGTCATGAAGGAGGTTATTTTTTGCTTGTTTTTATAATTCTAATTTGCCTATAACTTTTTAAAATAAAGCGAAATTTGAGAAAAGAAAAGTTTCATTAAGTTACTACGTTCAGTGCGCTCAGGTTCGGTGCAAATTAAAAACCAGTCAAAAAGTTGTTGCAGGGGCCCCTTTAAGATCATTGTTGCCGGGTATCTGAAGCTTTTATCTGAAATCACGGGAAACGCTTTTCCACTCTCCACAAATTTTTAAACATTTCGCGACAGAGCAAAGCAATAATATTAATAACAATAATAATATTAATAATAATAATAATACTTTTATTTACTGAAAAGAAAAATTTAGACAAGATAGCGCACTAGCCCACGAAAGCAGAAATGCTTGTTTGTGGGTCCAGGCAGCCAACAAAACACTTCATACATCATTATACATAAGGAAGGACTGTGCACTATGTAAAACATTGCAACTTTTTATCCACAGGTAGTACCAGCGAGCGTTTGACACCATTCTTTGACGTTTAGTTTCACCGCGCGAATGGATGCTAAATTACTTAAAGTTTCAGGCAACGCGTTAAATAATGCAGGGATGTAATATTTCATGGTAATAAAACCCGAGACTCAGGAACACAGAAGGGCCACGAACACAACACAACACAATGTCTCTAACACAGCTGAAGGTTTATTTGTCAGGCACCCGTTTAAAAAGGCAAGCCCCCCCCCCCCGGTGCCCCAACCGACATCCACAGTCTCGAAGGTCAAGCCGCTTCCTCCCGTCCAGTTCACGTCAGCAGCCCTCCTCGCACACACATACATGCACACGCGCTAGGCGCCACATCATCCATGAGAACGTCCACGCAGTTGACTTATCACCCGCCACCGCCACCACTGCTAATCCTCCACTTCCTCACAACGCTTCCTTGCCCCCCGCCGTCGAATCGCACACAAGCACACCACTCAGACATAACCCCTTCCCGTCCCCCCCCTTTTTACAGTTGCCGACGTAGACACAAACCTCGAAAACACATGTGGAAGCCCACTCCGGTGAGCCAAAATGTGCCGCAAAGATCCGTCCGTCCCCCCTTCTATGTAATTCCTCATGTTTAATTACTGTTACCAACACGCTCTTTTTTTACATACTTATCCCCGACCTTTCCAAAAACCTACCTTCTCCCCTCCCTTTATTTCTGTCTCCTTCCGATGCATTAAAAAAACACAGATCAATTTTACTTAACGTTTCTTTTTTACCGTAATTTGTAAGAACTATCGGCAAGATAAATCTCTCTGTGCGCCTTAGATTTCTTAACCTCGTATTTGAAATCATTTTTATGATAATTACTTGTTATTGCTACATATTTATAAAATTTATCGAATGAGAGTATGCCTAGTGCCTTCATTGTTTCTTCCAGTTCCAAGCCATCATGGACTGAACCATATAAAACGTTAATCGCAATACGCTTTATGACCCTATCAATTCCCTTTCTTTTGTACCCTGAACAATTCCCGTATATAGTCATATACTACATGACCTTCCTAACACCGAATCTAGCGTGAGGGAGTCGCACTTTTGAATCACGGCGATCGGCAGTTGCGTCTGCTCTGCATACGAGCCAATATGGCGACGCCCACAACAATGTCGAGGAACGGAGTGCCGATACTCTAAGCGCAGCTGATTTAGTGGCTCTAGGTATTGGGCAGGAGATCGAACTATAGGGGCGTTTTATTAAGCTTGTTCTTCCCACAGCCCGGTGTTTACTAATATAGCATAACAAAGAAATTGAACCCCGCCTAGCACAATCTGGGCACGAGCGCTTCGCTTCGACCAGTGCTTTGGTTGCACGAGGAGCAACCTTCGAATCGTCCTCTTCGATTTTTCGCATCAAAAACAGACAATAAAATATGATCTGTTGTCCACACAGCTGAAGCGTACCCGCTAGAGGTGTGAATGTTCAAGCTTCTCCCCAATAGCCATTACCATCCATCCATCCATCCGTTGCCGAATCTTTAGAAAGTTCAGCAACACTTGGGCTTTGCCAAATCCTAAAATTCGGCGAAAGTTCGGACCATGGGGTCCGGCTCTGATCGGGATGCCCGGATATCTTGTACATCTGTCTAGAGTCCAAGCGAGAGTCCTTGTAGAGATGTCTATGCCAACGTTGGTCTATGCCAACGTTACTAGAACCACTCAGTTGGGAAACTGCCATAGAGCCTGCTTTAAAGAAGTGGCTCCAATCCGTACTCGAGAACCGAGCTAATGGCGATCGCAATGCCGCCATATCTCCCGCAGCGGCCACTCCTGGAACTGCACAACTGCACGTCGAGTTGGGCAAGGGCCGGTGGCGCCATCTCGCAGTAGTCGCTTCAGTCGCAATCTAGCGACCGAAGCGAAACGGTTGCCATCTCGGAAGCGGTTGCTTTGAATCGGGCGTTTTTGACGCGAGCATTTAAAGAAGTGATTGTGTATAGCTACCGCTCGGCGTGCGCAGTAGATCATCGCGGCAGTAGAGCTTCGAGCGGTTCGGGGACCTGAGACCCGTGTTACACACAGGGACGGCGCCAGGGGAGGCTAGGGGTGGCGGGCGCCTCCCCTAAAATTTCGTCTGCCACCCCAAGATGAAGCAGCTTTGTACGCAAATAATTGCCTACGACGTCGGCTTCAAAACCCAGTGTAACGAGTGTCCAGCCTTTAGAGCCGTTCATGCCTTTTATTTATTTTTTCCTACTAACTTCCATCCACGGGAAGTCGTACCGCGGGCGAGTAAGCTATCAAGCGCTTTAGAAAAAGCAGCTCCCCTTTGTGACGCCTGCTGGCTATTCTCTCCGTATTCCGCTCTGTGGTGCTTATCTTCAGCGGAGACCGGAGACGTGAACGACGGCGAGCTTAGTTACAGTCAAGGTCATGGGGCATCCCGAAAAGGGAAGCAAAACCTTGTTGTGAGTCTGAGCACAGGTGGCAGAGGTCCCTGCTGTGATACCCTCCCCCCCCCTCTTCCTCCTTGTCTCTCCTCATTTCCCTTTTCAATGAGCACACCGCATAAGCTATCTTCGATAAGCCCGTGGGTGACAGCACCTCAGAGCACCCCCCCCCCCCCCCCATTTGGTTCGCCTCCCCGCTGCCCCCCACTATGAAAATCCTGGCGCCGTCCCTGGTTACACAGTGTGGGCATCTGACTGAGAGGCAGCTCCGATCGAACGACCATGAAGCCTAAAGCTCGTGACATTGCCATGATCGAGTGCAGCGGCTGCCAAAGGTGGGTCTATCTTGAAGAGACGCCTTTCAAATCACTGTCCGAAGGAAAGGACATGCACTATACCTGCAAACTGTGCATGAAAATAGAGGCTGTCGAGAAAGCGCTGTTGGCAGCAATGCGAAGCGAACGTCAGGAGCGAGAATTTCATACAACCGAACTCAGCGCAGCCCTCCAAGAGGAGAAAGCAATGAGGAAAGCTGCCGAGGACGAGCTAAGAGCGGCAGTGTAGGAACAGAGGGAAATCATCAAAACTTTGGAAGAAGACATCAAGACAGAACGAATCAAAAGAGACGAAGCAGAAAAAACAATAGCTCAGATGAAAAGAGATCAGGAAAAGGAAGACCGATCGAGACAAGTAGGACGCAGAAACAGAGCTAGTACAAACAACAACGAAAAGGGCCAGCGGACGACGACAACAGGCGGCACGTCCACCCAATCAGGCGTGTCTCCAGTCCTACATCAGCCCTGGATCGCCGCCGCTAGAAAGGGAATGAAAAGGAAGCAAGACGGGTCGCAGAACAGTTCCGTCCACGATTCCCAGCAGAGACAGGTGTAGTGGTCGCGTAGGGCCATTACGAAGGGGTGGAAAGAGACAGGAAAA
Organism: Ixodes ricinus; assembly: GCA_037355805.1. Lineage (NCBI taxonomy): Eukaryota > Metazoa > Arthropoda > Arachnida > Ixodida > Ixodidae > Ixodes > Ixodes ricinus. Next base: position 4,136 of record JAZHYW010053712.1, read on the forward strand.
GCTACGATGAAGACAGCGCCTCGAAAGGCCTGTAAAGATGCTGAAAAGGCTTACATTGCCGGGCGCGTGGGCCGAAGGGTGCCGAGGTGCGGGGCCCAAGGCGGGAACCCCGACGAAAGAAAGAGACGTCACACCAGCTCGGAGTTTTCGTGAAGACTGTTCTTTTTTTACAATATGTACATATATTCTAGAGACGCGCGCAGTGGCGCGTGCCGCTGCCGGGCACGTGGAGTCATCTCGTAGTAACAACACACACTACAACTGAAAACGCCATCTAGCTTATTGATGCTGCACACTACATCTTTTCCCCCTTAGAAGAAAATGACTGTTAGACAATTCGGTATCAGACCAAAGAAACAACTTACTCTTTTACAACCACATGGAAAATCACACGCACACGAAATCCTACCGACCACTCACTACAAGCAAAATAATTATGAAGTGGTCGGAGGAAATAAGAATAAAGAAATACATTTGAAAGGTATGACCATTAATGCTACGCTTTGTACTATGTCGAGCATAACTCAGTTCTACTGAAAAGCGCTCTCTTCACTGCAACCAAAAATGTCACTGACGAGTCCTTTGAAACAAAAATATCACTTTCAAACATCTCACTGTACGACGAGTCCTTTGAAACAAAAAATCTCACTGTAGGACGAGTACTTTGAAACAAGAATAACACTTTCACCTCCACAAGGGAAATGAATGACTAGTCCTTAGAAACATAAATAATAACACTTTCACTTCCACGAGTAAAATGACTGTCTGACTAGTCCTTGGAAACATAAAGAATAAGATTTTAACTTCAAATACACTTGAGAAGTGCTAAGAAATCTATTTGTTCACATCTATACTATAAAAATGCACTGCACTCTATGAAATTGCAAACCATTATGAGTTAAGTCCCAAAGTTATTTTCAAAAGGCATCCTTGGAGTACATATCTACTAGAAAATCACGAAATTTTTCGGGAAGTCGTCTAAGCCGCGTTGGGCGTCGTGGAGAGTCTGATGGGGATACTGGTGGAGTACGATATGTCGTCGGTGGTGTGTCTGCACCACCGTCACCTGATGTAGGAGTCGATTCTTCGGCTGCCTCTGGACTTGATTCTGGGTCCTCCGCTGACGCATGAGCCACTGAAGGCTCGGAAGGTGTGGCAACCTCTGGCCCCACGGAGTTCAGGGACTCCGCCGAGCCCGCTGCGGAGCTAGATGACGGCAGCTCGCTGCAATAGCCGAGTCCCAGTTGGGATGAACTTGATGATGCGGTGCTCACTATCGCACCGCTTGAAGGAATGGAAGGTTCAGGACCCTCCTGGACAGCGACCCTGGGGGCCTCTTGGAAAACTGCAGCCGGGGCAGCCGGCGGGACTGGTGGCTGGCTGCTGGCTTGATTGCCTGGTACGGCGGCGCGGAAGGCCGCTTGGACACCGGAATCAGGAACGGCACCGGGGACTGGGGTGGCGGGAAGGCCACCGAAGACCACCGCATCTGGCACGGCACAGGGTGCCGCAGGGGCAGGAATGTGAAGGCCACCGGGTACTGCCGGTACATGGGCAGCACCAGGCACCTCAGCTACATGGCCAGGACCGGGTGCCGTGGAAGCATGTGCGGCAACAGGGTCCGTCGGGACAGGACCGGCAGCAGGGGCCGCAAAAACAGGACCGGCAGCAGGGGCCGCATGGACAGGAACGGCAGCAGGGGCTCCCAGGGCCAGGACCATGGCGCGCAGTGGCGCCGACAGGATGATGCATCGTACGACGCAGCAGGTGGCTGAGACGCGAACACGGTGACGGTTGCAAGTGGTCCCACCACGGTCGAAGTCGTGGCCAGCGAGGCTCGACTCTAGTAAACACGGTCTAGATGCCGTGGACATTCTGGCAGGCTGAGGAGCACGCGACGGATGCGGCGGACGGACAAAACTTCCTTGGGTGACAGGGGCCACCGCAGACACGACACCGTCTCGGAAGATCGGGCGAGCGCTGATGCGGTGCAGATTTCTCGCTGGCGAACGTCCGTCAGTCTCCGGGAACGGTGACGACTCGCACGGGATTGTGCTCTTGTCGGCCAGGCTCCGACTCGTCGACGATAGTAGCCGTTGCGGACCGGACGGCGCAGCCACGTCCCGCAGGAAACGCCAGGCGTACGGTGGTCGATGACTTCAGACGATGGAGGCGAACTCCGGCAAACGTTGGAAAAGTGGCCTATCTTGCCACAAGAAAAACATGTCATCCCGGACGCTGGACACTCCTCGCGCGGATGGGGTCGGCGACCGCAAAACTGGCACGATTCCGCCCCGCGCCCAAGAGCGCGCGCGCCCGGAGGAGCATCTCGCGGCACTCGACTCGTGAAAACGCGGGTGTGTCCACGCGACTGGTGGCGCGGCAAGAAGGAAACCTTGGAAGGTGAGGAGGAAACATTTGCGGGGAGGAGGAAACGGCAGGAGGCCGCTCTCCATTTTGACGTTGAGCGTTCGAATTCGAATACCGGTGGCGGCCATCTTGTCCACGCCGAACGGGAACCCTTTGTATTACCTCAACGGCCTGTACCGTCTCGGAACGCGGAAGACATGACGAAACTTGGCGGTACCGATCGCAATCTCGAGCAGTCCGTTCGAACTGTTGTGCCAGAAACACGATACGTTCGAGGCTGGGTAGTCCAGCTCCCGCAGACTCTCGGATTACCCGATCTTGCACCTCCGATGACAATAACCCGGCCAAAAAAACTTCCGCGATGCGGGTTTCAAGCGACTCCCCAAAATCACAAAAAGAGCCGAGGTGCCGTAGGGCACCAAGGTAATCAAGGACACTTTCTCCCTGCGACTGGACGCGGGTGAGGAACAACCTCCGTTCGACGACAACATTCTTTTTGGCAGCGAAGTGCTCATCAAGCGCCGTTATGAGAACGTCAAATTCGGAAACGGTCTCGCTATGTGCGAGGGCCGTGGATGGAAACGTTGAAACTACTCTTTGGCCTTCGAGACCAAGCAAAGACCACAATAACGCGCGCTTACGCTTCGGCGAGCTTTCATCGGCCTCTATGACCACAAGATAATTGAAAAACGATGTTTTCCAACTTGACCAAGGCTGCACAGGGGCACCTGGCGTAGGAAGGAATGGTGGAGGCGTCGGGAAAGAAGCCGTTGCCATTTTTGGAACCTATGAATGTATCAAAAATTACTTGGGATATACTACATGGACATGAAACATAGCGACGCTATCGTCTACTATGGCTATGGTTGAGACAAAGTTGCAAATAAAGGTGAAAATTGGAAAAATTCCACCGAAATGGAAACAAAAACGTTTCCCCGAAGCTTGGAAAATCGAATGAGGTGCTTCCGTGCGGTGGGCACTACATGCGTGAAAGGAAAAGAACCATTCGAACGGCCGTTACGGCGTTCGAAAAAAGAACAAAGGATGGCGTTACGCCTAACCCTACTGGCGTTCGAAATGGAATGCTGACTGTCGCTAAGCATCGACAGTATTTTCATGTATTACATATGCAAAGATGTGGTGGATTCAAATATTCAAAAGGACCTTCTTACATTTCGAACGTTACAACATGACCTTGACCTAACACAGAAAAAGGAAAGTATACATGCCGGTGCAGCCACCACTCATCTCCGGCACGGAGTCTCACAAAAAAACTCACGAGGGCGAAAATGGAAAAAATGCAAGAAAAGACCTCGTCGCCAAAATGTAGTGGTCGCGTAGGGCCATTACGAAGGGGTGGAAAGAGACAGGAAAAGCTACGATGAAGACAGCGCCTCGAAAGGCCTGTAAAGATGCTGAAAAGGCTTACATTGCCGGGCGCGTGGGCCGAAGGGTGCCGAGGTGCGGGGCCCAAGGCGGGAACCCCGACGAAAGAAAGAGACGTCACACCAGCTCGGAGTTTTCGTGAAGACTGTTCTTTTTTTACAATATGTACATATATTCCAGAGACGGCGCGTGCCGCTGTCGGGCACGTGGAGTCATCTCGTAGTAACAACGCACACTACAACTGAAAACGCCATCTAGCTTATTGATGCTGCACACTACAACAGGGACAAACCACACAGAACACGCGCACTGTACGACTGGGACGGCCTACAAAACAGGTTGTCTTAGTGGACGACTCTACAATGCGAGAACTGAAGGCCCTGGTGCTGGACGGCCTCAACTGGGACAAGAGAGTCCGGGTCACTGCTTTACCAGGTGCCAAACTCCAAGCGATACTGGAGGCAGCCGACGGCCCCTGCACCCAAACCCAGCAGGACACCCTGGTCATCATCCAAGGGGTCTGGACAACATAATTTTTGGCGAGGAGCCAACACAGGTCGCTGAGGAGATGAGGACCACGCTTGCGCGATGGCTTGACCAGTCCGAGTTGTGTCGGGTGTCCATCTGCTCAGTCCCCTTCACAAAGGCCAGGGGCCCAGAGGTGGCAGCAAACATCGCTGCTCTCAACAAGGCTCTCAAACAGGAGTGCAGCAATCTGGGGCAATCTGGGGCAACGAGTTACATTCATCAACTCAAACTGGATGCTCCGAGATTTGCCAGTTCAAACGATGAATGGAGACCACTACACCCCGGAGGCAGCCCAGGCATTTGGGCAGTCACTGGCTCAGCGGGTGGCTGTTTTTGTGGGAGACAGGCCCAGGTGATGTGGAGAAACATGACCCATGGGCCATACATGCAGCCACATGGCAACCAGGAGCAAGCTCTGCAATTAGTCCAAACGCTTTGCCAGCTGTTCCGACAACAACCCGTGGGTCCACCCAAGTCCGGATCTCGACATTTTATTAGGGTCACTAAACTACAATGCATGGACCAACAGAGGTAAAAAGTCGTGCTATAGAGTAGAAGAAAACAGAAAAAATACAGAAACAGAACACATAAAAGCCATGCGAGCGCCAAGTTAATAAATATCGGACTGCTCAACTTACAAGGCGGAAGCCAATTGAAATGGAGGAGTTACAGAAAAATGCAGATTTGGAAAATATTAGTATATACGGAATCACGGAAATGCACCTGCGGAATGATGAAGAACCCCCCAGCAATGTACGAAGCCACCCAGCATGCTCAAAAAAGCAAAACAAAAAGGCGACGAAAAAGGAACAGCCAATCGGAAGAAATTACCATTGGGACACTAAATATGCAAGGGGGCAGCCGGTTAAAATGGGCCGAGATTCAAACAAACACCAGAGAAGAGGCCATTCAAATCTTTGCACTAACGGAAGCCCACCTGACAAACGAAGAGAGACCGTACTTGGATAATGAATGGAAGTGGGTGGAAATAACAGACAAACTGGAGAAAAAAAGGGGGAGGCGTTGGTCTTATGATGAAAAAGCAAGACGTCACAACAACAAAACCGGAACTAAACTGCAAGGAACACCTATGGATAACAGTGCATCTAAGAGGAAATCGGAAGATAAATATCTGCCCAACCTACATGGCAACCAGTGAAAAACAAGCTTGGAATGAAAATATATACAACTGTATCGAAAGAGACATGAACACAAAATTTCATGAAGAACCTGCCATAATTTGGGAGACTTCAACTGCCACATAGCAGAACTAGGAGGAAAGGACCATAAAGCAGAAAGCTTCAGAAAACTTGTAAAAAGTCAGAACCTAGAAATAGCAAATCTGAACCCCTACTGCACTGGAAAAATTACATGGACGGGAAGACACCAGCAATCAACAATTGATTTTGTACTCATTAATCAAGAGGCGGAAAAAGATGGCATAAAAATAACCGCCATGCACATTGATGAAAGCAAAGGAAGAAGCTGCATGAGTGACCACAGCAGAATTAAAAGTCTGCTTGACTACAGGAAACAAAAAGAAGAAACAAAACAAGACGACTATCATCAGACAGAGCCACTGGAAGACAAAAGACGAAGAAAAAGTTCAAGAATTTGCACGGGAATTGGAGAACAACATGACACAAACACTACAGTACGAGGACCTGATGAGCCAAGTAATTCAGACAGCCAATGTCAAGGTGGAAAAGAGCAAGGAGGATACCGAGAAAACAGGAGGCCGTAGTATGATTGGGAGGTAAAGGAAGAAATTAGGAAAATACGAGAATGGAGCCGACAGCATAGGTGGGCCCAGAGAAGAGGAGATCCACAAAGCCACATTGATCGCCTCTGGGAGTGCTACTGAAGAGCAAAGAGACAGGGTAAAGGCACTGGTGGCAACAAAAATTGAATGCTGTCACAAACACACTGAAAGGGAGATCCAAGGAGACAGGAAAACATGGAGCAAGAAATATTGGCACTTTATTAGTTCCATGAAACCGAAAAAGAACTCTACACAGGAACACATGTTGGAGAAGCAAGGACAACTTCTCACTACACGACAGGCAATTGGAGGCTTGGTTGTCTGAGCACTTCAGGAACCAGCAAAATAAACTGCGACGACCAGCAGGAGATCTAAGGGACAAGCCCAAACAAGTGGCAAGCCAGAAGGAAACTATGACCGAACCTATAACAAAGATGGAACTAAAGGGACAAGTAAAAAAACTAAACAACCAGAAAGCAGTAGGAATGGACGACATTCCCAACGAATTCCTCAAAGCACTAAAAGCAAAGGCACTGGAGAACCTAAGACTCTGCTAGTAATGATATATTAGAAAACAAAGTAATATCACAGTCATGGAAAAAGGCAAATGTCCGAATAATTTACAAAGGAAAAGGTAAAAAGACCGTATGGACTTAAACTCGTATAGGCCAATAACAATCCTAAGCAACGCCTACAAACTGTTTACGAGCATACTTAACAGAAGGCTGCAAGATATATGCGAAAAAGACGAACATCTTTAGCGAAGCACAGAATGGATTCAGACCCAACAGACGAACTAGCGACAACATATTATACTCTGAGCCAGGCCATATAGAACTGAAAACTCACGAGGAGGTCTCAATTGTTCTCGAAATTCCTGGATCTTGAAAAAACTACCGTCCCCCATGACAAACTGTGGAGGAAAATGGAACATACTGGATTTCGAAGCTGAGACCACAGTGGTACTAGAAAGCTTATGCGATGACTGCAAAGCCTCTTACAAATTCGGACCACACACCTCAGAAGAAGTATCAACAGAAATCGGACTGAGACAGGGATGTCCACTATCTCCTACGCTCTTCAATATCTACATCAATGACTTGATCACCGATTTAGAGGAAAAATGCCGTGGGCTTCGCTTTACAACTGTGACCAAGGAAGGAGACCAGGAGTACACCAGGATCCCCTGCCTCGCCATTCGCGGACCACTTGGTGCTGCTCGCTGAGTCTGAGGGGGATATGCAGCACCTTCTGGACATTTGTGCAGTGGTAGCAGACCAAGATGGCTTCCGGTTTAACAAGGATAAAACGCAGTGGATCGCGTTCAATTCAACGGAGACACCAAGCTTCCACATCGAAACCAACAGCTCGAAGAAACTACAGAATGCACATACCTAGGTATCAAAATCCAGAACACTAATGACTATTTGGCCAAACACGAAGCAGCAGTGGTGGCAAAATCAAGCAAGCTGAAGGGAAAAGTGGCGGCACCTGGCGAGGCACTCTGCAATCACATATGCGGTGGGAAGAACGCTTTGGAAGACAACAGCAGTCCCAGCAATAACATATGCAAACGACGCTGTAGCACTCGGACCAGCCCAGCTGGAGCTTCTCGACAGACATCAGACCGAGATTGGACGGTGGCTCTTGGGAGCAAACTGCTGCGCAACCAATGCAGCAGTGACGGGGGAAATGGGGTGGTCGACCCAGGAGGTAAGAGAGGCAAAATCGAAGTCTCACTACCTCGGTCGCCTGGCGTTCCTATCCAGCGAAAGGTACGCCGGGCGAATGTACCGGCACATCAGGTACCGGGGAATTAGAACAGGGTGGATTAGAAGAATCACGGCCATAGACGGCAAATTTAGTGCGGGCACAGAAGCGACATGCGGCCACTGGCGAGAAACAGTGGACAAGGACGACACGAACCGAGATCACTGCGAGGGGAACGTATCTGTAGTAAGAGACAATGAAGAAGAAGCAGTCGCTCGCTCCGATATCGGGAACACAAGAGTGTACCAGGGGGGGGGGGGCTATGTTGCAGGTTTTGGACTCCCAGGAGACTAGGGAGAAGGAAGTGACGTAGGTGTGAATGAACGTATCTCGCATCGCGGAAACCCACCGTTATCAGCGACTCCACCAATCAACATCCAGAAGAGCGTTGTTGACGTCACTTGCTTCTTCCTAGTCTCCTGGGAGTCCAAAACGTGCAACATAGCCCCCCCAGCTCTCTACCACCACTATCGGAAGACAGAGCGAGCGCCCTTCTTTTCCAGGCCGGACAGGCGCACTGGTCACGCGGAAAAGAAGACAAGAGCTTTTCGGGGATGACGACGCGACGTGCAGGCTATGTGGCCTCGGGGACGAGGACATCGATCACATTTTCAGCCAGTGCCCGCGTCAACAATCAAGCGAAATGGTAGGAAGGGCCCTCGACGAGGTTCTCGGCTTGATGAAACGCCCAGAACACGAACAGCGGCCAAACACAGAACCACCACAGCCGCTGCTTCAACAACGCGAGGCACAGCTGATGGAAGCGACGAAGCGTCATCGAGCAAGGTGGGAAAAGTGTTGCCGCGCTGCTGAGGAGTTCAAAGCCAGAGCCCTCCGGACCGCAGCGAGCCAGGACGACACACAGCCCGCCCACCTCAAAAAACTTTCATTGAGGTCCGCGCATCAGTTTGTCTTGATGTCGTGACTTCACAGAGACTGCGGCGGCTGCTGCGACTTGTGCGAGTCTCGCGACCAGCGTTGCCGCTGCGTGTAGCTAAGGCTTGAGGTGCCAAAGCGGACGAACGGGTCACCTGGGAGCCAAGCCAGGTCGGACCGTCTGGAACTACGGGCCAAGTGGTAGACACAAATTATTGGTGGTTTCTCTTGTTTTTGCAATTATTTTTCTTTATTCACGTCATATCACCAATTTTTAACGCGCCTGCGACGTTCTTTTGGGAGCGACCGCCATGATGCAAAGGGGTTTTGGCGCAACTGAATACTGAAGCAACTTTCATGTTTTAACTCGTCGCTAAAGGGTGGCGCTGTTATCGTATTTAGCTCGGTCTGCGGTGGATGCCAGCGGCCCAGATTTCGAGGGTAAGTTTTTAACTGAGGGTTTTAGTAACGTTGGTCTATGCCTACAATCTCGTTGGTCCATGCCATGAGTTACTAACAATAAACGCTACCTAGAGGTTCAGGTGGCGCTAGTGTGCTGCTGGCATTTTGAAGCAGACAGCAAGCAGTCTAAATTTGGCTTCCGGTAATACATGTCCTATAGTAAAACGCAAGACTTTTTCTCTCGCGCTCGATTATAGGTGTAAATGTAGCTTGGTGCTGTGAGGGAATAAAACGTTTCGGACCGTTTTACAGTCGTATGTCACAAAAAATATGTCAGGGCATTTTTCTTTAGAATTCATGGCGTAGAGCACTGCGCTAAAATATCCCAATACACACATGTGACACGTGTTGACGTTGCAGACTGATATTATAGCGGCACGTATTTACGCATATAGTCAATGCTATGAAGCACGCAATGTGAATCAACTTGACAAAACACCAAAAGGATGTTAATATATGCTAAATCAAACAATCAAAACAGACGACAAGAACGAAGAACACATACTGGATAAGTAACAAACTGTGCATGGATGATCAAAATAAAGCAGTAACCGAATGTTGTTTCTCTGAAATAATTAGAATCCTTGTTGCTCTAAAATAAATAACTTGTGTCTTCTTTTTTCTTGTTACGCATAAATAATACAATATAGTTTCGTTCTCAATTTTATGACGATAGCAGGACGCTCCAAGCGCACAGTCGCGGCTGTTTGTTATATAAAATATATATTTTTGAAGTGATACCCGTGCCGCCTCACCTACCTTTCTATTTTTCTCGTTAATAACCACGCGCAAACTTCCAGTACGGAGAAATGAATCAAATGACGCTAGCCCGGTGTGTCGTCTGCTATCCACTTTTCCCGCGCGCGATTCAACCCGAGTCAAGAGTGTGGCACATCGCAAGAAAAAACGGAAATCGCCTACACTCTTGAAAAAAGGGTATCGATAGTCCTCCCCAAGGGGAGGAACGGTCTTGTAACCTATGTTCCTTTAGAACGGAAGGAACTTTCGTCCCTGAAGCAGCTGGGGAGCAAATAGTTCCTCCGTCGCCTGCATCTCATTATGGCGGCCCTGAATCGAGCAAATCTGAGCTCAGTGAGGTTAACGAGGACGCTACGTCTCTTGTACGGGCCGAGAGGAGCAGCAAAAAAAGCGTGTTTATTTCCGAAGCCAGATTCCCCCACAGGTACAGAAACTTCCGTTTCGAAAGCAGTTACTCAGTCTTCTCTTCGTCAGCACTGCGATGTAACTTGACGTTACTTCGCGCCCTTTACGTCTTACCTTTGCTGTTCCTCGAGTCACAATTACTTCGTCAACTGCACATCACGGAGGAATGGAAAAACAATCCGGCGAAAACAAAAGCCGCTCTCAAAAGAACAAACTCGAAGCCGCTGTGGCCGCTGTTTATCGGGAAGCTTGAAAGAATGTTAAGTCGCTTGCCACCAGATGGCGGGTGAAGCAGAATAATTGCAAGTAGCTAGGCTAGGTATGCCTAGGTTCCACCCAATTCATGTTCTACAAAAAATAGTTTAATTTGCTGTAGTGCCACTATTATGCATCGGGATCTTCAGGAACCTCTGCGACACACACATGTAGACACTACAAGCATCAGGTGAACATACATTGAGCGCATACATATCATGGCACATGCAAACATCAATACATCGGCACACTAACCCGAACACTACGCCCGACCTCTGCGTTTCCGTCTTTTATACTGGTCGTTTGAACGTACGGAATTTCTCGGTGACTCCCTAAGCAATAAACAATATTCCCAGCATGTTCATTTTTTTCAGCAATGTCATACCTCTGAGAGTATTTTGAATGACTCAGGGAAGAATCTCTTACTAAAAGTAAACGCTCGATCATGCCGTAATTATTTGAAAGCCAATAAATCAAGCCACTCCAATGCGGTTCGAAGCCATGAGTTTGTTTCCCTGTACGGCACGTCGTACTGTAATTCTATCATAGGCGTTGTTTTCTATTTAGATGCAATTTCCGTCTTGAATTAATCTCTGTAGAGCGGATATTCACTCAGCTGGAAGTGATGCTTCACGGGCAGAGAAATCGCTGTTCGATCAACCTGAATGCAGTCAAAGCCGCACGACTTGCGGCAGGTGTTAAGTGTACGGCGCTACGCCGTAGCGCGAGCTCGAAACTTCCGTCTAGCGCCTGCTCCAGCGCGTATCAGTGCTCGAGGAACGTTAGAGGGTTTATACGAGCAAAATAAAGGTAACGCGATGCACGCACTATTCTTTTTTTAATGTTAAAATCTACACTGTAAATATGTACGTACTCTCTTCATAATTTTGTACGTTCAGTCCTTTCCCCAGAGCGCAATCGCTCTCGGCGGAGCCAATCTGAGTCACTATTGGCCAATGTACGATAGAGCGGCTTATTCAGGAAGCCAGTGTTCCAACATGACTATCCGCAAGTCGATCACGGCATGCAGGCCCAATCCCTTTAGTTACCTGAACGAACGTAAAGCGGAATGTCAATCTGCGACACCCCGCCCCCTCCGATCACGGCCCATCATAAACACGCCCTGCCAGCGTCATCTCAACGAGTTTGTTACACCACCGATACGCGGTACGCACGGTCACATCGGCGATAATTCCACGTCTTTCTGTTCAATAACGGCGCACAACACTGCCATCACGATGTTGCTGCGGCGCTGCTGACACCGGCAGGTCATCAGAACGACACGTTGAACGCCGGTTGGCGCCGGCATCGAGAAACAGAACGAACCCGCACGTGGCACTGCGCTGGCAGCCGGGCAAACCCGCCTGTCTCGGACGCAGGTTCCCGTAGTATTTCCATAACGGCGAAAACGCCGACGCAGGTGACAGTACCGTACGGTTCCGCTACTTGTAGTCTCGGCGTAGGTCCCTGCAGAAGACCGGGAGACGGCCAGTTCGTACGGCGGTAGCAGCGGCTCTGGCGGCTGTTGGCTCCTGCCCGGAACCTCGCCTGTTCTAGCGGCTTCGCTTGCTCGTTTGATAAAACTAGTGGTAAAAAACGTCAACGCAACCGCAATGTTCTGCACGTTTGGACTAGAAGACGTAATTACAGGCGGCCTCGCTGCCGCTGGCTTCAATCAACTCAACAAGATGATGAAATAACGAGCGCGACGTGCTCGGTAACGGAACCAAGAAGGATGTGTCGGTAGGGCGAATGTTTTCTCCCGTCTGCTTGAGAAGGAGAAAAACGTTTCGTTCCTCCTTGTTTCTCATGTCCGCCGGGGGCGTGTCAGTAGAGGGGAGAAGACGCGCCGTTGCTACCTTTTTCCTCCATTTTTCTAGGAGTGCAGGTTATGCGCCAGATTAAAAAGAACTGCGAAGTGAAGACTGAGATTGCCTACAATGTAAGTAGGCTTATTCACTGGACAGGAAAAATTAACAAATGTTACCTCGCGCTCGCGTATATGGCTTGCATCGAAGCTCCTTATTTGGTATCCGGATTTCTCGGAAAAACGCAGCCTTCTGCAGAAGTGGCTCCTCGTATGTCCGGCCAACTTTGGCCCAGCAGCGCACCAGAATGTGCTGGGAACTCTTCGAGCTGCACTGCTCTCAAAGAAGAAGGTTGTAACGAGCAGAGTAGGCTCAAGGAAGATGCGGCACCCACCATTTCGTGCAGCTCTCAGCATGGTCTGTCTATGGCGAGTGTAAGGCAACAAAGTACCAGAATACTGAATGCAGGTCTTTATTGTTATGTCTACTGCAGTTAAAAAGACAAGAAAGCAACCGATAAAATATAAAAATGTTAAAACTAGAGCGAAAGAAGACAGACCACATATGTGTTATCAACATGCCTTTCCTAAATGCTATGAGAGCATAAAGCAAATGCAAACCTCCCTGTCATGGCATAAAAAAACTGTAAACGTCATCTGGGAATGAACTTTCACGGCAACAAGGAGGTGAACTGGGCGAGCTGGTAAAAGTTCGACGCAGGTACAACAGCTTTAAAAAACGAGGATCGATAAAAGGAACAGACACCTACAGCAGAACAGCTATGCTGTCCTTTAGTATCTGTTCCTTTCATTGCCCCCTCATATTTAAAAGCTGTTATACTCTCTCCAAGTCAAACGTTCAGCATTCTGCAGACAAAAAGGAGATGTGATACAGTTCCTGTAGAGCACAAAATGAAATGTTACCAGAAAAGAAAGGTACATCGATCATGGAACTCACTGCTTCATGTGGAAAAAAAAAAAAAAAAAGATTTGCATTAGTCTTCTTTGGTAAAAAGGGCACCAGTCCTTGCAGATTAAGGTGTTCGAAGCTCCAAATAATTGCACCTCCTAAACCATGTAACAAGTACGGCGCAAAAACGACAAGTGCCATAAAAAATGCACGAAATTAATGGTGTTCGATAGCCCATAATAATGTGCACCTCACATTGAAAATACAAAACAAAGTGCTTACCACAGCATAATGTGCTTGTGTGGTGGGAACGCAGCAACCGCGATGGTGCACACTTGAATAACAATGCATAAAACGACGAAAATATGACTAAAAGCACGCACACACACCGCGGCACGTGACTGAGTCACCTGCAGACGCCAGTGAGTGAGGAAATTTAATGGAGTTATACTCTGTGCCACACGGACATGGCAACATACCATTCAGGGCGAATCCATTCGGAGCGCCAGAATGACGGTACACTTCAAGCCCGTGCTACACGTACATTCCGGAATGTCATTTTGCCCCAATGATGATGATAGCGCCCGCTCTCTGAATAAAACTAATTGTAAAGTTTTTTTGTCAGGTAAATACGTTTGTTCAAGGTTGTGATCTCTAAAAAGTGTCTATAGGCGCTAGCGTTGCCACAAATTTTGCAGTCAATTATTTTATGTTCTTTTTGCGTTTCCGCTGTAGTTCATTTGTTGGTGACGCTCTCAGCTGGGCTAGCCGCTGTAATGCCGAAGCCAAAGACAGAAGCTGACCAAAGCGAAAGGAAATGGCGCACTGTACACTGGGGAGTGCTCGGTTCTCTGCAAATCCAGGGGACGGTAAGCGGGTGCGACGTGGTGACGAGCGCCTCTATTTATTTACGCGCCAAGCACCGTGCCGGAGTTGCAATGGCTCGAAGCCGAAGCTGAGGACGCTCACTCTCGCGGTCGATGAAATCGAAGAGCGAAAGCTGCTCGCGAACCCGCGGCTCTGGCTGCTGCTTTCGCTGCGCACTCGCCCAGCGGCACCGATCGATCGGCTGCTTGCAGGCGCTTGCGGCTCCATTAGAAGAAACTTTGGATTTCTGGAACAAAACTGGAAAAGAAACTGCGAGGTAGCTGGCGGCGCAGGCGAAGCGGCTGTGTCTACTGGGCTGAAGCAGTAGCCGCTTGCAATTATATGATAAGCCGTGCTTCTAAATCTAGTAGCAAAAGAATGCATACGCAAAAACAAACACACATAAATAACTTTTAGTTCGGTACTTTAATTAAAGTAATCGCATTGGTAACGAAAATAATCCCCTGGAAAACAAGAGGGACAAGGACAAACACAGTCTTCCAAACATGTTAGTGACTGGTGCGCGACCGAGCCGGGTACCGAACCCGGGGACCTTCATTACAGGTGGAGCGCTCTACCAACTGGAGCTAACCAGGGGTTGGTAGAGCGCTCCACCTGTAATGGAGAGGTCCCAACATACCCGACCAGGCGGATTTTTTCGGTCGCGCACCAGTCACCTAGCTGTGTTTGGAGATCTGTGTTTGTCCTTGTCCCTCTTGTTCCCCCTCTCCAGGGATTATTTTCATTATTCTTGTCCAGCTCGCTTGCACCTTTGCATTTAATTGCATTATAATCACATTGGTGTTTTTTTACTTGGGGCCTGCAGAGGCTACAGATTTGGCCCGTAATCGAATGCAAATGAGTTCCGCCGAACCCTTCGGTGGCAATGACATTCGCAGCGAATGTCATTCGTGTGCAGGCCGTAAGCACCAGTCGAATGACATTTGGGGCGAATAGTCATTCGTTGTAAATGGCATTCGAGTGCCACCTCGTACACGAGTATTACTTGGTCACGTACATGAAAATGAAAAATTGTCAAAGTCATCCACTAAAGTCTACACACATTTAACATATGCCTACAAAATTTCATGAACCATAGATGCCCCAAAGTGCTATAAAACTTTAAAAAAATGTTACCAGCAGCTGTCTAAAGTGTCCAACCCCTTGTTCATGTGCGAATTAAGCGCGAGACACATGCGCCAAAAATCCATCCGATCCGACGTCCGATCCGGCAGTACGACTGCCTGATCCGAAAAATTTGGTCGCTTCAGACGTCGGATCGGCGATCCGGCGTGCGTCCAACGTGCCAGATAGTTTCGCACGGCGGACGGACTGTCGGAAGCGTCCAGCCAATGACAGCACAGCTAGCGCGAACGTCATGATGACGTACTGGGTCTGGCGGGACGAACAAGAAAACGGGACGGGCGACGGGAAGCCGGACGCGTGGATCCCGCTGACCCATTCGAAAAAGATGGCTCCGGCAAAGAATGCACGCGCTAGCGAGAACGAGCTCCCAACTTCGCTCGTGCGAGCTAAACCGTCAATCTGGGACCAGAGATCGTATGAACGCGGACCTCCGCTGGAGTGCTTGGATCTCCTGGGCGGAGCCGAACGGATCGTCGTGTCGCATGCAAGGTCGGAAGCGTGTGTCTCAAACTGTCGCGTGCGGCAATTTGGAGCGGCGTTCGGACTGTCGGATCGGACGTCGGATCGGACGATTCTGCCGTCCATGTGTCTCTGCGCTTTATACACACTCCCCAACACCCCCGGGCTGAAATTGACACCATCCCAGAACATTTCTTCCTGCGCAAAATGCATATGCGAGGCTGTATCCCCTCCCCCACACTACCTACGGAATGTCCCAAAAAAAAATTTGTAACAACTCCCACAGGGTGAGAATGCTGAATAAAACCCCCGTTCGTGTGGCGTATGACAAAACCACGCAGTTCCTGTCCTCGTTTTGGAGATATTCCCGGGTCCCTATATACGAGATCTTAGTATTTAGGGGGCCAAAAGCTACAGTTAACATGCAGTTGCCACATACACCATATGCACGTAAAGAGTGTGAACAGTAGCAAGTAGCTTTGCTAAGAACTAGCAATCAACTTTTGTTTATGACTGTTTGACTGACTGTTAAAAATAAAAGTGGTTCTAACGTAATGATTAGTGGACGCGCTCTTAGAGTGCATATAAGTAGTTGTATGGGCATCAAACCGATAGTTTTCTGTAATAGTGTACAGGATGTAAAGGAGAAGAGAAAGTTATTAGATAAATATTTTGATATATTTTGAGATTTTGTAAAATATCTCACAATCTTATTACACTTTTATTAACAACTTACTAAATTTAAAAATAATGTCTACTAGTGCAGCGATTTGCAAACCGGGGTGGTTTTTATGTAGGTAAGAAGCACGAGTCTTAATGAAAACAAGGTAATCAATACCATCTATCCCCTGTATAAGCTATAGTACCTGGTTCAACGCAGCTTGCACTACCATTGTGGCAAAGCCAAAAAACATGGTACTAACATTTGTGGTGCCTGTTTCTCAATGCTGTATTTTTCAATCCAGGCTTCAACTCACATCCAGTCAAAGAAAACAAAGTGTGTACACATCACATGTGCTGTCTTGATATCTAGCTCGCAGGCTCCCACAAAGCATCCAGCAAGACGGACCACCGTTGACACATCACCAGGACCACCCTCCAGTACAGACACACATATTTCGACCAAGAGTCCTCAGAAAGCAAGGTTGTGCATGACCGGGAAGAGGCGAGCAGAATTGGCTAAGAAGGAAATCCACGTAATCAAGACAACTCTGAAAAGAAAAGAGCAAAATATATAAAGACCTCAAAACTCCTGGTGGAGCGCCTGAGGGACCAGCATGCGCTAACAGACGAGCTCCAACTCAAACTGGAAGCATTCGGCAAGATACCTCACAAGCTCCTGGAGGATTTGAGGTGAATGCCACAAGGACAGGTCTGTCCTGGGGCAGGAGGCAGCAGTGAAAGAACAAAACAGTTTGCTGCCACCTTGTTCATTACTCTCCACAAGCGTATGACTATGTAAGCAGACCTTCCCTCTGCCCCAAGGAGCCCTCAGGTCCTACAAGGTGCCTGGCACGGGTTCACCCCGGAGAAGCAGAATTGGGAGAGTTCAGCGGCGGCACACAACTTCTTCCGTGCGGGAAAAGCTGGCGCGTCATCATGCTGGATGGGACGTCCGTGAAGAGAAACATCAGGATGGACGTCCGCATCCGGCGTGGTGTAATAGGCTGCGTCGATCTTGGCTAAGGACTGGGACCGCCCGGAGATCTGACGAGAGCACCAGCATGGCAACGGAGGCTCTGGTCTTCTGCGATGCAGTGGCCTTCACTCTGGAAGATTTTTCATTGGTACTTCCTCACCGACGGAGCATCAGGGCAGCTCCCAAGAGCCTCGTTGAAGACGCCATTGCAGCCGTTGAAGAGTGTGGCCGTGCTACATGGCAGGAGCTGTGGCTTGCGATGGACTTTGCGCGAATGTTGTCATGGCGAAGCTGCTCACGGTGCCGGGTCAACGAAACAAACTACGAGAACCTCCAGCGCGACACGTGGGCAACCCGACCCACCGAGGAGGTACACTTCAGCATTTCACGCCACGCCGCAGCCGCCGAAGCTTCCTTCTGAAAACCTCCTAGGCGACAAGCAGGCGTTCAAGCCAGCAGTTTACGGGCGTGAGTGTATGGAACAGTTTTGCATTCCTAGGAATGCAGCAACTGTGATTCTGTGACAATGGGGAGGCCGATGTTAGAGGTGCACTAATGATTCAGCGCACTCGTAAGCCGCTGTTCCAAAGCTGACGGTCGTCTGCTATCGGAACGGCGGCTTACTGTTGGCTGATCGAGCGGTGTTGTCACCCCGCCATCCGCTTCAGCTGAGTTATGCGCCGCCCTCCTTCAGCGGAAAGTTCCGCTCAGGAAGAGGCGTGTTCCGATTCGAAATCACATTTTTTAGTAGGGAAATAAGCGTTTCACGAGCGTAATCTTCGCCATTTCTTTAACGCTAGGGGAGCTCGTAGAAGAAGCTACCACCAAGAACTGACACTCTTAGAATCATCTCTAATGCACCTCCTAAGGGTGCTCATGAAACAAATTTCTGGCTGGGATAAATGAATTTAGATTGGGATTCGGCTAATAGCATATCGTGTTAGTGGACTCAAAAGAAAGAGGTAGAAAGCTCGAGAAAGCCTGATTTTCGGTAGAAGAAAAATTGAAAACACAGCGGACTCCGATGACACCTCCTTCCCTTCGAAAGCCTCTCTGCCTTTGGACTGTGTTACATCTGTGGTACCCAAAGCGCGTCATCGGCCCAAAAGCACGTCACACGACACCGGACCTCGCTTATTCCCTTCACCCGGAAGTTGACAGTGCGGTGGAAGCTGCGTGCTCGCCGGACGCCAATCAATCGTTCCTTTCTTTTATCACCTGGCCTCATTCTGCTGCGTGTGGGTATGCGCGAGGGAAAGCGTGATTCGCGTGGAGAGTGTGGCTGGCCCAAAGAGGCATGTGAAGCTTCCACATCGACGGCTGCAGCTTCGGGGTGAACGTGAGATGTGAGTAAGCTGGGCCTTTGTCCGAGTTTTGAGCGACGGGCCAATCTTCTAGGAGGAGAAATGGCGGTGTCCAGGTACACAAACAAGGGTCCGGAGCAGAGGAGTCCTGCTGTCCGACTTGCAGACTGTTTGAGTAGAATGCAACGATTTGCAGAGTTGAGGAGGAAAGCTAAGCAGGAAGAAGTTGAAAAGTCATTTTGTGACCCCTGCAAGACCGGTACTCAGGAAGCTCGATACAAAGTGTGGGTCCGACCTTCACCTGATTACAATAATGTCTAGACACTAGTTGACAGAGGTCAATTTCGGCTCGAAAAATATATTTTCTAGATGGTCTGCAAAGAAAATTTCAGGCTGAAAAACTTCTTCCATAGACAGTCCGCAAACAAGATATTTGCAGACGGAAGTCAGGGGCCTTTGCCCCACTGGCTGGTCAGTACGACGCACTTAAGCTGAACAGTGTGTCACCCGCCAGAGCATATTGTAACCCTGGGCAATGCGCTCGCAGCATGACCTTGCGTTGAGCGAATTACACCTGATTCGCGGCAATAGCTATTATGAACTTGACCATCTGACCAAACCGAGATCTGGTTTCTAACGAACAATCTCTGAAGTAAACATTCTTGCATAGTCCGCACAGCTGTATTAAATATCACCTTTGACACATGCATAGTCCGCAGACTATAGTCCAGCAAAATACGGTACTTAATTTGCTGAAAACTCTGGTGACTAAGAATCAGGTTGTTCACTTACCGACCGATCGAGAAAATATATCTCGACCAAAAAGAATAAAAAAAATACAAGAGCCAAAGGACCTGTTTTGACTGCTCGTGCGCTTGTTCAATGTCTTCCTTAATGCAACACCAGCCGACAAAATCATGTTTCTTTAACTGACAATGCACATACAAATCCTAAAAGTGTGATACTTGTATCACGGCAAAAGTTTCCTCAACACGTAACTGCTTTGAATATATAAACCGCAGTAAAGTAACGTTGAAGGGGCCTTGAAATGACACTACCTACATCTGAGTCTACTTGGCGATACTTAAACAAATTGTCCATTCGACAGGAAATTTACCGCGCCCAACAGTTGCCATACCACTCAAAGCTTATCCCGGGAGTCAGGATCTAGGTTGCTCTGCAGTCTGGTCAGTCTAACGGTAAAGTTTAGCAGATAAAATGTGAAACAAATAGCTCTTCAACATGTGCAATTTCTATTGCCTCGGTTTAACGGATGATGGAAAAATCAATCATACAGGAGTAGAAGAGTCCAGACTCATGCAGTGAATGGACCCCAACTAAAACCATGCTTGGGTACCCTCACACCAATATTACCTAGTGAAATAGTTTTAATTGGTGCTATTGCATTATTCTTACCTGCCTTCGCAGCACGTCCTGTGGCGGTTCCTCAAGCAGCTGCACTAGCTGGCTGGCCGAGGAGTCTTCGCGCTGCCAACAAGCTAGCACTAAAGTCCCTGTATCTGGGAAAAGCGGCACATCCTCTTTTCCTTCTCCTCTAAAAACCCTCCTTACTCCCACCTCTAACTTCCAGTTTGCGACGGAGGCACCCTCTAGAATTTCTCCAAGCGTCTCGATCGGTCTCGGTCGGCTGAAGCGGCTCGAGATGCCGATCGTGGTAGACTTCTATCGTCAGTCAAGTGTGGCAATGACCTCATCTACGAGCCCAAGCATTCGTATCGGACCGTCCTGAAGCCGCTCTAGATCTGCTCGTCCAACCGCGGATCCCAAAAGTGCTTTGGATAACGTCTCACCACGGAGTTGCATTAGGTCAGTGTCTTGCGAGTGTTCGGCTTATGGGTGAGTTGAGCGACCGAGTGGCCGATCGTGATTTTTCTTCGCCCAGTAAGTGTGGCAATAACAATATCCTATTTAGAGCCTGCATTCGTATTCGACCGTCCTGAAGCTGCTTCTGGATCTGTTCGCCCAACCGTGGATCTAAAACTGCTTTGGATAATCGTCCCTACCGAGTTAAAAATAAGTCAATCTCATGAGTTTTCGGCTTCATATGAATTGCAGTTATTTTTAATCGCCATATAAAACCACCAAATCGCAATTTTATTCTCCACGATTTCAAATGATTGACTACCTTTTTAAAACGTATACGTGTCCTTTAGCAACTGCGAGGTTTGCCTACGGGCACTAAAAAACAATTTGGCGGCTCAGGAAAGCAAAGATACGACGCTTTTCTAATCGGGGCGTTGATGTGATTGACGCTAAGCTAGCACTTTTGCTTTCGCCTGCAGTACTAGTAATACAAAAATATTCACGTATACCGTGCTGTAAATTATAACGGCGGGGCCTTTTGCTACGGGGAAGGTGGTACGCGGTTTTTCCGAGCATAAATAAATACGATGACATTTTATTTGAGAAACCGTAATTTTTATCAGAGAGGTCTGCATATTTTCTGTTGTTCGTTCATCCTAAAGAACTAGGTTTAATTACGATCGCTGCTTTTACACTCCTGCCAGTGTCCTGGTGCAGACTTTAAAGAAGCGCCGGTTTCAGCACCTAGTTCTCGAGTCACAATTGCCGATGATTGCGTAAAAGGGAATGATGCAAATAATCGAACATCCAGAGAACAATGCAAAATACAACAGAGACGTCACCATGAAAGGCAGCATATATTAAAAGAACAAAATCAGTCACAAATTTATTTCACAAACTGCCAGCCAAGAAATACGGCAGGAGCATTCACTACAAGTAGAACACATGCGGCATAACAAAAGAGATCACAGAATAAAAAATAAGTTAAATATTGAGACACACCACGCACAATCAAAACGCTTAATATTTCTGGCCAAATAAAGAAGCTACTGACAGGTGCCGTTACCTTTACATATCATAAAATACTTAAAGCCCTTACACCTTCTAATGATGCTACTGGTACGTACACCTGTAGACAACAAATTGTACAAACCACATGGAATTGAACATCGAGCTGCCTGATGAGACGGGTCTGCAGGTATCTGACTTCAGATGCACGAGTGTGTTGTGGCAGTTTACCTACCTCGTATGCTGTGCGAATTAGAAGAAGGAAGGAACGCCAACCAAAAAGAATATTTCAATGTTTCGAAACCTGCTGGTTTCTTCTTCAGGCGACCGTGCGAGATGGGTGGTCTTTTACGGCGGTGGACGATGTTTTGCGATCGTAATGTGGCTGGAGCCGCTGATGGCAGGCGGACGGTAGCGCTAAGCGACCGATTGATGTTTTGCGGTGTGGTTTGGATGTGCGCGATCGACGAAAAGCTGGAAATTGGTCTCAATGTCGAGGATACGTGTGTTGTCAAAGTCACTGCGGTGGTCATTCAAGTCGCTGTGTTCCGCAACCGGGCGAGGTCAGATGACCAGGGTCCGCACAGCTAAAAGGCGAATTCTTCTTTAAAGTTTTTGGTTTCGCCGATGTATGGCAGGACAATCCGCACAAGGAATGGCAATAACCTGCGCTTCCTTGGGGGACAATCTGGCCGTGCCATCGAAACGGCATGTTGACACTGATTTGTGGGCCATCTGGCGTTTTTGCCAGACACGCGCGAGCGCTTCGCTGGTTTCCTTTATGGGCGACGGCAGACGCGCGTGGTTGAGACTGGAAGGAACTTTAGGGTCTTAGTGTCGATCAGACATGCTGACGACGAGCGATTCGCTGAATAAAACCGCGCGTGGTCACGTTATTTAGCAGGTCGGAGATGATGGTTTCTTCTTCCTTTTTTTCTGTGGTCCTCCGACGAGCAAATAGTCTTCGCTCGGGACAGGAGTGCCTGGACGACCGACGCCTCGTGGCTCGCAGGGTGGTTGGAGTCGAATCGGAGGTAGCGCTCCAGTGTGTGTCGGTTTTCTGTATACTGCAGAATTCCAATTGATCTTTTTGTCTTTTAGACCAGCACGTCGAGAAAGCGGCAGGGCGTCGTTTCTTTTCAAAGATTCCAGCGGTGAACTGGATGGCCGGCGCCATAGAGTTGAGGTAGGGCCAAAAGTTGTTCACTTCTGACTTCTTCATAATGCAGCTAGATCGTCGTCGTACCGTAAAAACTACTTTAGGCGTGGTGAAAGATCAGCGGCGCGTTGTTCGATGGATTCCATTGTAATAATGGTGACGGGTATATGTGATGTCGACAGTGTTCCGCCTGGTCTGTTTAGCACTTCTCCTTTAAAGCTGAAGTAGGTGCCCACAAGCAGAACTTCTGAGTAAGTGCGCGTTTGTCCACCGTAAGGCTGGTCCGCCTGCTCATTGTCTCCCTCGAGAAAGCTCTGGCTGTGGCGACCGCCAGGGAACCGGCACGCCGGTGAAGATGGCGAAACGACGCTGAACGATGCCTGAAAGGCTGTCGGCACGTTTACCTTTAGCTGCGAAACCCGTTCCACAAATGCCCGGTGTTCCGCACATAGGTCGCTGTGTTTCCTACGAGAGAGCGAGAGTGCTGGAGGTAGTTCGACAATCCCTGAAGTGGTGAGGTTAAAATCCACGATCGGCCGGAGAGGGACGTTAGCTATAACGCAGAAGATCGTGAAATCCGCGCAAAAACCCATTCCTGCACAGAAGGCAGATGAAGGCTCCGCCCGTCAGGGTGTCTTCGAAAAATTCAGAAAGAATATTGTTCAGGGCTGTCCGAACTTGTGATGTCGGATCTTTCCCGAAAGCTTTTCACAGGCAGTGCTGTCGAGAAGGTCCCGAATCTTGTTCTCGTAGACCGATCTCGAATCTTGTTCTCGCAGACTGTTCTCGTAGACTGACTCGTAGACAAAAAAAGGAAGAAGAAACCATCATCTCCGACCTGCTACAACAACGGCTACACGTCAGCAGTTTTATTCAGCGAATCGCTCGTCGTCAACGCAAGTCTGATCGACGCCTAAGACCACAAGAGTTCACACACTCCTGGTCAACCACGTCGCGTCTGCGTCCCTTACATAAAGGAAACCAGCGTCGCGCTACAGCGCGTGCTGGCAAAAGAAGGCATACAAGGGGATGGCCCAGCAAAACCAGTGCGCGTCACAACGCTTGGACACCTGATGCCCCGGGCCAAAAGATCGTCCCCCAAGCAAAAAGCGCAAGGGGTTATTTACCAGATTCCTTGTAGCGGATTGCTCCTGCCACATACATCGGCGAAACCAAAAACTTTCAAGCAAGCAATTCGCCAGCAGCATAAACGACGTGCGAAAGTTCGATCAGATGAGCGCAGCGCGGTCGCGGAACAGCGGCGTATCTTCGAACAGACCACCGCATTGACTTCGACAACACACGCATCCTCGACATTGAGACCAATTTCCGGGCAGAGGCTCTTCGTCGAGTCAGCGGCACATCCAAACCAACACCCGCAAAACATCAATCGGTCGCTTGGCGCTTTACCGTCCGCCTACGTCAGCGGGCTCAGCCACATTACGATCGCCGCGAAAACATCACGTCCACCGCCGCAAAAGAAGACCGACTTGTCTTCGCGGCCACAGTCACTCTCGAAGAAGAAAACCAAGCCGGTTTCGAAACATTGGGCTCCCTTATTATTTTTGGGTTGGCGTTCCTTCCCTTCTTCTAATTGTTCTTGCCCAAACCAGGCAGATTTCTCGCCAAATGTTTACTTTCGGGTCGCTAAAGAATCCATCAGAAGCCTGTGCATTATGGTCTGACACAACTGAAGTCCTGCAGATGCCAATGAAGTGTGCATTCTACAGGCAAAAGCTACCCCGATTCCCTCAGTACCACATCGAAACCATGGGAAACACAAAAAAGATGAATCCTAAAAACTTTCGGGGATCCCTTCCACCCCATGCAGTGCCCATCATAGTGAACTTTTTCGAGACACTTAAGTTGATCTGCAGTTTGCAACGAGAAAGCGCTGTAGAAACCAAAGTGTGAATTTGTTCCTTCTTCACGTTGCACCTGACACTTCCTGGCGTTGCGCCAATATCAGTTTTATCTGCAGTGAATATAGTTCTTTGTAGCTCTTTGTTATTCATTAGTACACCAGCAAATCCGGCATTCTGATGATACTGCCTGATACCGAGCGGTAAAACAGTGTGCACTGAGAAAAAAAGATTATTACTAGGCATGGTGCCAAGTGGCTGCCAGTGAGACAATAAGATCGAATGCAAAAGTAACGGTGTGTAACTGGTTCACCGCCAGGAAATAAACAGCAGTCGAAAAATGAAAGCGCATCAGCTGTTGCTGCGGCAATCTGTACAGGACAAGCTGGAGAAGCAAGAGCCCGCAGGGCGCTGCTCAGACCTTGCTCGGGCAGTCATGGGACGGCACACACTTCTAGAATGAATAAATGAACAGAGACAGCAGTTGTTGTAGGTGGCTTCTGGTCGACCTCGAAACAGTATCATTGTGCTAAACTCACCAGAAGCTATGTAAGTAACACTGCGTAACAGTCGTACCTGCCAGAAATAAACAGCAGTCGAAAATGAAAGCGCATCAGCTGTTGCTGCGGCAATCTGTACAGGACAAGCTGCAGAAGCAAGGGCCTGTAGGGCGCTGCTCAGACCTTGCTCGGGCAGCCATGGACGGCACACACTTCTAGAATGAATAAATGAACAGAGACAACAGTTGTTGTAGGTGTGCCTCGGTCGACCTCGAAACAGTATCATTGTGCTAAACTCACCAGAAGCTATGCAAGTAACAATGCGTAACAGACTGCACTCTGCCAGGAAATAAGCAGCAGTCGAAAATGAAAGCACATCAGCTGTGTCTATGGCAAATCTGTACAGGACAAGCTGGCGAAGCAAGGGCCTGTAGGGCGCTGCTCAGACCTTTGCTCGGGCAGTCATGGGACGGAACACACTTCTAGAATGAATAAATGAACAGAGACAACAAGCAGTTGTAGGTGTGCCTGAATCGACCTCGAAAGTATCATTGTGCTAAACTCACCAGAAGCTCATGCAAGTAACAGTGCGTAACAGTCTGCACTCTGCCAGGAAATAAACAGCAGTCGAAAATGAAAGCGCATCAGCTGTTGCTGCGGCAATCTGTACAGGACAAGCCAGCGAAGCAAGGGCCTGTAGGGCGCTGCTCAGACCTTGCTCGAGTAGCCATGGGACGGCACACTTCTAGAATGAATAAATGAACAGAGACAACAGTTGTTGTAGGTGTGCCTCGGTCGACCTCCAAACAGTATCATTGTGCTAAACTCACCAGAAGCTATGCAAGTAACAGTGCGTAACAGACTGCACTCTGCCAGGAAATAAACAGCAGTCGAAAATGAAAGCGCATCAGCTGTTGCTGCGGCAATCTGTACAGGACAAGCTGGAGAAGCAAGGGCCTGTAGGGCGCTGCTCAGACCTTGCTCAGGCAGCCATGGGACGGCACACGCTTCTAGAATGAATAAATGAACAGAGACCAACAGTTGTTGTAAGTGTGCCTTGGTCGACCTCCAAACAGTATCATTGTGCTAAACTCACCAGAAGCTATGCAAGTAACAGTGCGTAACAGACCTGCACTCTGCCAGGAAATAAACAGCAGTCGAAAATGAAAGCGCATCAGCTGTTGCTGCGGCAATCTGTACAGGACAAGCTGGAGAAGCAAGGGCCTGTAGGGCGCTGCTCAGACCTTGCTCGGGCAGCCACGGGACGGCACACACTTCTAGAATGAATAAATGAACAGAGACAACAGTTGTTGTAGGTGTGCCTCGGTCGACCTCCAAACAGTATCATTGTGCTAAACTCACCAGAAGCTATGCAAGTAACAGTGCGTAACAGATCTGCACTCTGCCAGGAAATAAACAGCAGTCGAAAATGAAGCGCATCAGCTGTTGCTGCGGCAATCTGTACAGGACAAGCTGGCGAAGCGAGGGCCTGTAGGGCGCTGCTCAGACCTTGCTCGGGCAGCCATGGGACGGCACACACTTCTAGAATGAATAAATGAACAGAGACAACAGTTGTTGTAGGTGTGCCTCGGCTCGACCTCCAAACAGTATCATTGTGCTAAACTCACCAGAAGCTATGCAAGTAACAGTGCGTAACAGACTGCACTCTGCCAGAAAATAAACAGCAGTCGAAAATGAAAGCGCATCAGCTGTTGCTGCGGCAATCTGTACAGGACAAGCTGGAGAAGCGAGGGCCCGTAGGGCGCTGCTCAGACCTTGCTCGGGCAGCCATGGGACGGCACACATTTCTAGAATGAATAAATGAACAGAGACAACAGTTGTTGTAGGTGTGCCTTGGTCGACCTCGAAACAGTATCATTGTGCTAAACTCACCAGAAGCTATGTGAGTAACAGTGCGTAACAGACTGCACTCTGCCAGGAAATAAACAGCAGTCGAAAATGAAAGCGCATCAGCTGTTGCTGCGGCAATCTGTACAGGACAAGCTGGCGAAGCAAGGGCCTGTAGGGCGCTGCTCAGACCTTGCTCTGGGCAGCATGGGACGGCACACACTTCTAGAATGAATAAATGAACAGAGACAACAGTTGTTGTAGGTGTGCCTCGGTCGACCTCGAAACAGTATCATTGTGCTAAACTCACAGAAGCTATGTAAGTAACAGTGCGTAACAGTCTGCACTCTGCCAGGAAATAAACAGCAGTCGAAAATGAAAGCGCATCAGCTGTTGCTGCGGCAATCTGTACAGGACAAGCGGAGAAGCAAGGGCCTGTAGGGCGCTGCTCAGACCTTGCTCGGGCAGCCACGGACGGCACACACTTAGAATGAATAAATGAACAGAGACAACAGTTGTTGTAGGTGTGCCTCGGTCGACCTCCAAACAGTATCATTGTGCTAAACTCACCAGAAGCTATGCAAGTAACACGGCGTAACAGTCTGCACTCTGCCAGGAAATAAACAGCAGTCGAAATGAAAGCGCATCAGCTGTTGCTGCGGCAATCTGTACAGGACAAGCTGGCGAAGCAAGGGCCTGTAGGGCGCTGCTCAGACCTTGCTCGGGCAGCCATGGGACGGCACACACTTCTATGAATGAATAAATGAACAGAGACAACAGTTGTTGTAGGTGTGCCTCGGTCGACCTCGAAACAGTATCATTGTGCTAAACTCACCAGAAGCTATGTAAGTAACACTGCGTAACAGTCTGCACTCTGCCAGGAAATAAACAGCAGTCGAAAATGAAAGCGCATCAGCTGTTGCTGCGGCAATCTGTACAGGACAAGCTGGAGAAGCAAGGGCCTGTAGGGCGCTGCTCAGACCTTGCTCGGGCAGCCATGGGACGGCACACACTTCTAGAATGAATAAATGAACAGAGACAACAGTTGTTGTAGGTGTGCCTCGGTCGACCTCGAAACAGTATCATTGTGCTAAACTCACCAGAAGCTATGCAAGTAACAGTGCGTAACAGTCTGCACTCTGCCAGGAAATAAACAGCAGTCGAAAATGAAAGCGCATCAGCTGTTGCTGCGGCAATCTGTACAGGACAAGCTGGAGAAGCAAGGGCCTGTAGGGCGCTGCTCAGACCTTGCTCGGGCAGCCATGGGACGGACACACACTTCTAGAATGAATAAATGAACAGAGACAACAGTTGTTGTAGGTGTGCCTCGGTCGACCTCGAAACAGTATCATTGTGCTAAACTCACCAGAAGCTATGTAAGTAACAGTGCGTAACAGTCTGCACTCTGCCAGGAAATAAACAGCAGTCGAAAATGAAAGCGCATCAGCTGTTGCTGCGGCAATCTGTACAGGACGAAGCTGGAGAAGCAAGGGCCTGTAGGGCGCTGCTCAGACCTTGCTCGAGGCAGCCATGGGACGGCACACACTTCTAGAATGAATAAATGAACAGAGACAACAGTTGTTGTAGGTGTGCCTCGGTCGACCTCCAAACAGTATCATTGTGCTAAACTCACCAGAAGCTATGCAAGTAACAGTGCGTAACAGTCTGCACTCTGCCAGGAAATAAACAGCAGTCGAAAATGAAAGCGCATCAGCTGTTGCTGCGGCAATCTGTACAGGACAAGCTGGAGAAGCAAGGGCCTGTAGGGCGCTGCTCAGACCTTGCTCGGGCAGCCATGGGACGGCACACACTTCTAGAATGAATAAATGAACAGAGACAACAGTTGTTGTAGGTGTGCCTCGGTCGACCTCGAAACAGTATCATTGTGCTAAACTCACCAGAAGCTATGTAAGTAACACTGCGTAACAGTCTGCACTCTGCCAGGAAATAAACAGCAGTCGAAAATGAAAGCGCATCAGCTGTTGCTGCGGCAATCTGTACAGGACAAGCTGGCGAAGCAAGGGCCTGTAGGGCGCTGCTCAGACCTTGCTTCGGGCAGCCATGGGACGGCACACACTTCTAGAATGAATAAATGAACAGAGACAACAGTTGTTGTAGGTGTGCCTCGGTCGACCTCGAAACAGTATCATTGTGCTAAACTCACCAGAAGCTATGCAAGTAACAGTGCGTAACAGTCTGCACTCTGCCAGGAAATAAACAGCAGTCGAAAATGAAAGCGCATCAGCTGTTGCTGCGGCAATCTGTACAGGACAAGCTGGAGAAGCAAGGGCCTGTAGGGCGCTGCTCAGACCTTGCTCGGGCAGCCATGGGACGGCACACACTTCTAGAATGAATAAATGAACAGAGACAACAGTTGTTGTAGGTGTGCCTCGGTCGACCTCGAAACAGTATCATTGTGCTAAACTCACCAGAAGCTATGTAAGTAACAGTGCGTAACAGTCTGCACTCTGCCAGGAAATAAACAGCAGTCGAAAATGAAAGCGCATCAGCTGTTGCTGCGGCAATCTGTACAGGACAAGCTGGAGAAGCAAGGGCCTGTAGGGCGCTGCTCAGACCTTGCTCGGGCAGCCATGGGACGGCACACACTTCTAGAATGAATAAATGAACAGAGACAACAGTTGTTGTAGGTGTGCCTCGGTCGACCTCGAAACAGTATCATTGTGCTAAACTCACCAGAAGCTATGTAAGTAACAGTGCGTAACAGTCTGCACTCTGCCAGGAAATAAACAGCAGTCGAAAATGAAAGCGCATCAGCTGTTGCTGCGGCAATCTGTACAGGACAAGCTGGAGAAGCAAGGGCCTGTAGGGCGCTGCTCAGACCTTGCTCGGGCAGCCATGGGACGGCACACACTTCTAGAATGAATAAATGAACAGAGACAACAGTTGTTGTAGGTGTGCCTCGGTCGACCTCGAAACAGTATCATTGTGCTAAACTCACCAGAAGCTATGTAAGTAACAGTGCGTAACAGTCTGCACTCTGCCAGGAAATAAACAGCAGTCGAAAATGAAAGCGCATCAGCTGTTGCTGCGGCAATCTGTACAGGACAAGCTGGAGAAGCAAGGGCCTGTAGGGCGCTGCTCAGACCTTGCTCGGGCAGCCATGGGACGGCACACACTTCTAGAATGAATAAATGAACAGAGACAACAGTTGTTGTAGGTGTGCCTCGGTCGACCTCGAAACAGTATCATTGTGCTAAACTCACCAGAAGCTATGTAAGTAACACTGCGTAACAGTCTGCACTCTGCCAGGAAATAAACAGCAGTCGAAAATGAAAGCGCATCAGCTGTTGCTGCGGCAATCTGTACAGGACAAGCTGGAGAAGCAGGGCCTGTAGGGCGCTGCTCAGACCTTGCTCGGGCAGCCATGGGACGGCACACACTTCTAGAATGAATAAATGAACAGAGACAACAGTTGTTGTAGGTGTGCCTCGGTCGACCTCGAAACAGTATCATTGTGCTAAACTCACCAGAAGCTATGTAAGTAACAGTGCGTAACAGTCTGCACTCTGCCAGGAAATAAACAGCAGTCGAAAATGAAAGCGCATCAGCTGTTGCTGCGGCAATCTGTACAGGACAAGCTGGAGAAGCAAGGGCCTGTAGGGCGCTGCTCAGACCTTGCTCGGGCAGCCATGGGACGGGCACACACTTCTAGAATGAATAAATGAACAGAGACAACAGTTGTTGTAGGTGTGCCTCGGTCGACCTCGAAACAGTATCATTGTGCTAAACTCACCAGAAGCTATGTAAGTAACAGTGCAGCAGTCTGCACTCTGCCAGGAAATAAACAGCAGTCGAAAATGAAAGCGCATCAGCTGTTGCTGCGGCAATCTGTACAGGACAAGCTGGAGAAGCAAGGGCCTGTAGGGCGCTGCTCAGACCTTGCTCGGGCAGCCATGGACGGCACACACTTCTAGAATGAATAAATGAACAGAGACAACAGTTGTTGTAGGTGTGCCTCGTCGACCTCGAAACAGTATCATTGTGCTAAACTCACCAGAAGCTATGCAAGTAACAGTGCGTAACAGTCTGCACTCTGCCAGGAAATAAACAGCAGTCGAAAATGAAAGCGCATCAGCTGTTGCTGCGGCAATCTGTACAGGACAAGCTGGCGAAGCAAGGGCCTGTAGGGCGCTGCTCAGACCTTGCTCGGGCAGCCATGGGACGGCACACACTTCTAGAATGAATAAATGAACAGAGACAACAGTTGTTGTAGGTGTGCCTCGGTCGACCTCGAAACAGTATCATTGTGCTAAACTCACCAGAAGCTATGTAAGTAACACTGCGTAACAGTCTGCACTCTGCCAGGAAATAAACAGCAGTCGAAAATGAAAGCGCATCAGCTGTTGCTGCGGCAATCTGTACAGGACAAGCTGGAGAAGCAAGGGCCTGTAGGGCGCTGCTCAGACCTTGCTCGGGCAGCCATGGGACGGCACACACTTCTAGAATGAATAAATGAACAGAGACAACAGTTGTTGTAGGTGTGCCTCGGTCGACCTCGAAACAGTATCATTGTGCTAAACTCACCAGAAGCTATGTAAGTAACACTGCGTAACAGTCTGCACTCTGCCAGGAAATAAACAGCAGTCGAAAATGAAAGCGCATCAGCTGTTGCTGCGGCAATCTGTACAGGACAAGCTGGAGAAGCAAGGGCCTGTAGGGCGCTGCTCAGACCTTGCTCGGGCAGCCATGGGACGGCACACACTTCTAGAATGAATAAATGAACAGAGACAACAGTTGTTGTAGGTGTGCCTCGGTCGACCTCGAAACAGTATCATTGTGCTAAACTCACCAGAAGCTATGTAAGTAACACTGCGTAACAGTCTGCACTCTGCCAGGAAATAAACAGCAGTCGAAAATGAAAGCGCATCAGCTGTTGCTGCGGCAATCTGTACAGGACAAGCTGGAGAAGCAAGGGCCTGTAGGGCGCTGCTCAGACCTTGCTCGGGCAGCCATGGGACAGCACACACTTCTAGAATGAATAAATGAACAGAGACAACAGTTGTTGTAGGTGTGCCTCAGGTCGACCTCGAAACAGTATCATTGTGCTAAACTCACCAGAAGCTATGTAAGTAACAGTGCGTAACAGTCTGCACTCTGCCAGGAAATAAACAGCAGTCGAAAATGAAAGCGCATCAGCTGTTGCTGCGGCAATCTGTACAGGACAAGCTGCAGAAGCAAGGGCCTGTAGGGCGCTGCTCAGACCTTGCTCGGGCAGCCATGGGACGGCACACACTTCTAGAATGAATAAATGAACAGAGACAACAGTTGTTGTAGGTGTGCCTCGGTCGACCTCGAAACAGTATCATTCTGCTAAACTCACCAGAAGCTATGTAAGCAACAGTGCGTAACAGTCTGCACTCTGCCAGGAAATAAACAGCAGTCGAAAATGAAAGCGCATCAGCTGTTGCTGCGGCAATCTGTACAGGACAAGCTGGAGAAGCAAGGGCCTGTAGGGCGCTGCTCAGACCTTGCTCGGGCAGCCATGGGACGGCACACACTTCTAGAATGAATAAATGAACAGAGACAACAGTTGTTGTAGGTGTGCCTCGGTTGACCACGAAACAGTATCATTCTGCTAAACTCACCAGAAGCTATGTAAGCAACAGTGCGTAACAGTCTGCACTCTGCCAGGAAATAAACAGCAGTCGAAAATGAAAGCGCATCAGCTGTTGCTGCGGCAATCTGTACAGGACAAGCTGGAGAAGCAAGGGCCTGTAGGGCGCTGCTCAGACCTTGCTCGGGCAGCCATGGGACGGCACACACTTCTAGAATGAATAAATGAACAGAGACAACAGTTGTTGTAGGTGTGCCTCGGTTGACCACGAAACAGTATCATTCTGCTAAACTCACCAGAAGCTATGTAAGTAACAGTGCGTAACAGTCTGCACTCTGCCAGGAAATAAACAGCAGTCGAAAATGAAAACGCATCAGCTGTTGCTGCGGCCATCTGTACAGGACAAGCTGGAGAAGCAAGGGCCTGTAGGGCGCTGCTCAGACCTTGCTCGGGCAGCCATGGGACGGCACACACTTGTAGAATGAATAAATGAACAGAGACAATAGTTGTTGTAGGTGTGCCTCGGTCGACCTCGAAACAGTATCACCTACAACTCAATTGCCAGCAAGGCAACAGGCGGTAATGAACCAACCCGCCAGTAGAAAACAGGTCAGGTAATGAAAGCAGCATCAGCCGTTAAACAAGGCCATCTGTACATATTAAGCTGGAGAAACAGGTGGTTCAGAAGGTCAGACCTGCCCGCGTTTTCGCTGGACAAAGAAGAGCAATGAAGAACAATGTCAGAACAGACAATAGTCGCTGCAGTGTGCTCGGTCGACCGGAAACTGTATCATTGTGCCAACCCACAGGCCAGCGGGGGATGCCGAACGTAGGCCAGTTTGGGAAGTTTGGGGAAAACATAAATTGCGCATAGTGCGACCACTGGAACTTCGAAATTGTGATATTAGCACCGCCCAGAACCAACAAAGATAAACATATAGTAGGTGAGTTCGCTGACCGAAAGATATCGATCAAACCTCACCAAATGCGATGTGGTCATCGCGCAGATTGCCCCTGAGGGAAAGCCCGCTAACCTTTGCTGCAAATTCCTGACATTGCACCAACGGAATAGAGATGGCATTAGCGGCAGAGAGGTCTTCGGTCAGACCATGAATAGCATCTGGATAACAAATCGAAGAGCGACAAAGCGTTGCAGCAGTCTGTCCAGATAGCCGAAAATGCGGCGTATCATCTTGTAAAATTATCGGCGTTTCAGTTGTGTCTTCGTATTCTGGGAACTAAAACAAGGCCAAACGGGGACTTATTTTAAAGAGGCATCCAAACACATCAGTTGCACCGAATTTGTACTTCAGAACTCAGCGCTGCACCACTGGAAAAAATATACATACAGTATTTTTTGACATGCCATAAAGAAGACACTATATTTCCAGTTCCCTGATGGTAATACCTGCAGTTTAGCGCAACGAAAATATAAATTGTCGGGATCATCTTCCACCGCTCTCCTGACGGCATGATTATAAGCCGCCGAATGAAATATACCAGCGAACCCGGACATCAAGAGAGAATTTAACGACATCGTAATCATCACCAAACGTCGGTGATCAGGTTATCTGCAAAGACCGCACAGGTTGTGGCACAATAAAGTCATTACGCGAGTGTGGGCTGATCCCAACACAATGGTTGTTGCCACCAACAAGACTTCACTACAGACCTGATGGATGCTGTAGTATAACCAATGAGTACAACAATGCCGTCAAGTAAGAGCGTCACCAAAAATGATATCGACGAGTCACCAGCTATGCCTGGCTATGGCAAAGCGTGGTTATCGGTGCGAAAACAGTACGGCACATGATGGACAATGACGGTAATTATGCGTACTTCCGGCATGCAATCTGGGGAATGGGGATATTGCTGACAGCAACACGACAGCCGTTTGCTGTATCTGGGGCAGATACCGGGCGCTTATTCGCATGTTTTGATGACGCATGTTTTGTCTTAGACGCCCGCGACCCAGCAAAACGTAAGAGTACATCGAGCAGATTATTTAATGCGCTGTACTATACGCTGTACCTGACCTATCCGAAACGAAACCACTCAATACGCACGCATACCGTGGCGATCCTGTTACTGGTGCTGGATGATGCCCACGCAGTGATCCTCGAGGGCTGCACGGCTAACCCTTATTACCTGGAGTCGATCAGCATACGTCTTCCGAGGACCTACGCCGCCGATGCTGAAATGGGTGAATGACCTGGGGATGATTTACGCGCGATGCCACCTGACGACATGCGGATTACAGCAGTGCTCGGTATCGCGCCTGTCTCCGAGGGATCGACGAAACGTGGACGCCAAGGCCGATTGCTGAAGTCAACCAAACCAACGTTTATTAACGGCGCTGACCACTTCAGGCGATGTCAAACGATGTCACACTTACCTTTATGACTGGGGGAAACAACCAGAACGCGTAATGAGCGTATCACCGACGGTACCGTTGCCGGAATGATCAGTTTGCGCCAAAGATAACCGCAGTAACTGACCATGGCGGTGCTGGTCGCTGTCAGTTGCGCCCATACCTCTGGTGTGAACTCGCTACCTGCTGCAACAACAGATGACGACGAGCTGGCGAAAGTCAGCCGACATGATTTTTCTGATATTTGTGCGCAGGGATGAAAAAGAACAGGCAAGATGGCAATGCCGTCTGGACGATCAGCGACTTAATAGCGATGACGGCAAGAGTACAAACACCGTCACCACTACGACTATAAAGAAGAATAACTTTATGTTGACATATGCCGTAAATGGCGATCTCGACCATTAACGCTGCGAATTGAAGAAGACAACGAACTAAAGTA
>JAZHYW010053714.1:0-26145 GCA_037355805.1 Ixodes ricinus
GACATTTCGGTGTAGGACGTTTCGGTGCAGGACTTTTCGGTGCACGGACATTTCGGTGCACGGACATTTCGGTGCACGGACTTTTCGGTGCACGGACTTTTCGGTGTACGGACTTTTCGGTGCACGGACGTTTCGGTGCACGGACTTTTCGGTGCACGGGCTTTTCTGAAACATATTTTTGATAACACCTAAACGAAGCGTGCAAACCTTTTCGAAGGCACCAACAGTGAATTGGTCAAAATCCTTTCAAGCCATTAGCAACTGTGAACCCTTACACTAGGGGGCACAAAAGGGCAAAACCCTTTCAAGTTATTGGAAAGTTCCAAGAATTAAACTAGGAAACAAAAACAGAAGGGCATCGGGGACACACAAAGAACAATGAGGATCATGTTTCTAAACTACCCGAGACTGGTGTAAAATAGAGTGGGTTGAAATTAAAGCCGAGAAGATAAGAACCGAAAACAGTGACGTGTCAAACACAGCTACCTCGTTTGTTTTTCCGAACATTATGCAGTTACAGAAACAGTGTGTTAAGCACGAATCTTTTGTTCACTTCTAAGTACCTCATACCAACCCCAAACACACTTTGTCATCTACAAGGTCCGCTTAGAAAAAAGCCATTCACAAAAACCTCTAGAAATAGCAATGAAGACATAAACGAAAGGTACACCCGGAACACAATCTTTTGTTCCCTTCTAAGAACCTCAAACCAACCCCAAACCATAGACTTCGTTATCTATAACGTCCGCTTAGAAACAAAACCTACTGGTGCGCCAGGAACGTTGGTACAGCGCTAACTACTGTCCGAAAACGAGGATAAAAGCGCGGCATCTGCACGTCATCGTCCTATTTCATTTGATATTGCTTGAGTCGAGGTGCTAGCTTTAGGATGACGGTCTACTTGCGAAGTAAACGTGGAGGGTCCAAACTTCTGCACGAAGGGTTCGAATACGACAAGGAGCGCTGCTTCAAAGAGAAGGTGAGTGTTGTTTGCCTAAAGCATTGAATAGCGATAGTTTTCAAATTTGTAAGAAAGACTCCGAAGTCCATCAATCTGTTTAGCTTATTATTAGCGTATTTCGTGGCCTAATCGTATATGGAATAGCATAATATCACTATGATGGGATATGACTCTTAGTTAATTATTATTATAGAAAACTGAAGCGGTTTTGTATTTGAGGGAAAACACCTAAATCGTCTTCATTTGGCCTCCAGGATCACAAATATCGAAATTATTTTTCAATATGGTTCACGGAGGCTGCAGAAATTAATTTTTAAAGTACGACTGAAGCCCCCTTCCCGGGGCGGGGCGTCATATTAGGAGTTTTCGGAACCTCCGCTCTCGTGCATCTACAGCGCCTGTCAAAGCTATGCACGCGCACTCTTTTTATTTTTTAAGTCGGAAAGAGACGTCACGACTGGTGTCGGTGCGAGGGAAAATACCTAACAAGCTTGCAATTGCACGCGCTGCTCACACGAGCGACACGCGCTTGGCGGCCCAAAGATCTGGGTATGACGTCACGACTGGTCGGAGGTTTTTCGTGTTTTCTCGCGTTTAGTTACATCTCCGGAGAAAACGAATGTGACATTCTGATTAAAGGGATAAAAATACGCTAAAATTCACCTCTCGCTCCTTTTTTGTTTTTTGGGGGGGGGGGAAGTGTTTTAGCTTTCTTTTAATATTAGCATAAAGGCTGATTCGCACTGCCCCATTTTCTTACGTTAAGTTACGTTACGACCAAAACATTCCTGCCTCGAATGTCGCGTGTCATGCTTTCTCCTTGAACTGGTAGCCTCGCTTAATATGAAGCACAGAAGTCCCGGTGACTTCAACGTAATATTTCGTAACGTAACTTAACGTAAGAAAATGGGGCAGTGTGGACGGGCCTTAAGGGTCAAGCTCTAAACGACTTCGATTTAATTCACCTTTTATTCCTCGCAGACATATTGGAAATGCAGCAGGAAGCTCGAATGCAAGGCAAGAGCACATACCATTGATGGGGAAGTCGTGCAACTCATCAACGAACATACTCATGCCGCCTGCCAAATGGAACAAGAAGCCAAGTTGGCTTACTCCTCGATGAAGGAGAGAGCCAGAACGACGGAAGAATGCAACCAAGCCGTTGTCGGACGCCTCATCACCGAGATGACGCCGGAAGCGTGTAGCTACCTGCCACCTCAAGATACCATCAAGAGAACACTGAGGTAAGCATTTAGGCTACTATAATTACTACCCAGTTTGCAAATATAGACCTTAATAATATATTTTGGGAGGAGAAAGTTTAGAAGAGGTATGAAAAATGGCAGTGGGATCAATACTTACTATACGTTCGTTGTTTTTACCGTTAAAAAGAGCGTTTAAACGCGTACCTCTGATTGGCTAGTCGGTGTTAACGATTAGGAAAATAAGAGGAGAACAGGACAGGGCGCCTAATTGCATGACGCGCCACATAAAAACAGAATAAATAACAAGGCACGCGCTACAGTTCACGACCATGAGTAGTCTTGTCCCCCTCTTACTTTCCTAGTCGTTCGCTATTTTTATTTCACAGTCTAGAGGTGTTTAGCGCGTAGCTCCTCGTAGTGTTTAAAATCGCACATTGCACGCATTTCTTATTCACATGTGTCACTGTTTTGAACCGTGATGCCAACGATATCCCAACTATTTTACGTGCAGGAGAGTTCGTGCAAAGGAGCAGAGGCCGATCCCCCTACCCTTGAGGTTAGAAGACGTTACCATTCCAGCTGACTACGCGTTGAAGAAAGACGGCTCGAGGTTTCTTGTATTCGACTCCGGTGTGCAAGATCAGGACCGCTTCCTTATTTTCTGCAGTCCGCAGATGATTGAAGTTCTTCAAACATCCAAGAAATGGTTTGCCGACGGTACATTCAAGGTTGCACCAGAACTGTTTTTTCAAGTCTACAGCCTACATTGCGAAGTTGGCGGATCTGTTCTCCCCGCGGCTTATATGCTGCTAACCCGTAAAAACTGTCCAACGTACACGCGAGCTCTGAGCGCCCTTATTGGCGAGTGTGGAGGGGTCTGCGAGCCAAGCACCATAATAGTTGACTACGAACTTGCAGCCATTAACGCTTTCAAGACGGTCTTGCCAACATCCGACGTGCGTGGGTGCTTCTTTCATTTATCGCAGTGCGTTTATCGCAAGGTTCAATCTGAAGGACTTCAAGAACTATATGCCTGTGATCCTCAAATCAACTTGGAGGCCCGCATGATACCTGCTCTTTCCATGGTACCCCGGAGTGATGTGGAGGGTATCTTCACCGAACTGGCGTCCAGCGTACACTCAGATCTGCAACCAGTGATGGATTACTTCGAAGATACCTTCATAGGACGGCCCACGGCTGGGGAAGGCGAGACGCACAGTTTCCAGTGGAACTCTGGAATCACCATGACACCGTGCTCCAGTGCGACTCCAAGACCACCAACTCGGTGGAAGCCTGGCACAGGGGCTTCCAGGCTCATGTGCAATGCTCCCACCCGTCCCTTTGGAGGTTCCTGGAGGTTCTACAAAGAGAGGACTGCATGCAGCTTCACCGGCTTACGCAACTTGAGATGGGGCAGCGATTCAAGCCGGCAACAAAGTATGTAAAGGTTTCCGAGCGCCTGCAGACACTCGCTAGAGAGTATGACCGCAACCATGCTCTTCGATTTCTCAGAGGCGTTGCTCGTAATGTGTCCTTCTAAATTTTTGATGGCACGTGTTTTGTGAATAAACGATGTTTCAAGTTGAAATCTTGAGTCTGGCCTCAGATGTTATGCTTGCTTCCTACACCGAAAGGCCAGTGCACCGAAAAGACCGTGCACCGAAAAGTCCGTGCACCGAAAAGTCCGTGCACCGAAAAGTCCGTGCACCGAAAAGTCCGTGCACCGAAAAGTCCGTGCACCGAAAAGTCCGCACCGAAAAGTCCTACACCGAAACGTCCTGCACCGAAATGTCCGGATCCCATACTGAGGGCCTGGTCCTTTGTTCCATGTGAACCCTTTCACCATCTTTTGTAGTATTTTGTAAATTGTAGTGAACCATTGGGCCGTGTGCAAATGGAGCCGGTATGGAGATGGCCGGTATAAAGGAATTGCCCTGGATAAAATTTTGTAGCTGTGTTTGAGACGTCTTGTGTTTCCCCACCCCCTTTGTAGCCTCCGTCTTGGGTTTCAGAATTGTTTAAATTGAACGAGCTTGCCTGCCTTATTACTTTATCTAGTAATTTAATCTCCATCACTACACATTCGTAACACATGTTGGCTTTCTAGAGGCTCTGCATAACGCAATTCTTCACATCAACATTTACTTAATTGATCACGCGTAAAAAAACTCAGCAGGATAATCCGGTGTCGCTAGAAGTGTATTCCTAATGAAAATGGTCTAGGAGTTTTACGGTGTTTCAAGAAGGTAGACTGGTAAAAATCAATTATTTCTGAGCGCCAGCTTAGAAAGTGGGACATATTTTGAAACCCAAAAATGCTACGTGCGATTGGGCTGTGTCCCTGTATGCAAATACTTAGCATATAAAAAGATTGATTAAATCATAGCATTAGTGCACAGACTCCAAAGGGACGTTGGCCTGTTGGTTCCCATTCATGGCCGATTCGCATGACAGACTGATACGCGGTCAGATTGGTTACGTGACGACAAGTCCGCAATTTGTCCGTCTGCAAAGCGCGTCCACACGAAGTGGACGAGGAGTGGCAGCGAAGGCGGGCCGAACCTGTTAGCGACTCCACAATGACAGGAAACTTTGACATTGCACGATCGCGCTGTGGGACCGTTGTCTAAGAGTGATATTGGCGCTTGCTGTCGAAAACAAGTATGCGCCACTCTTACCTACAGAGCGAGAAAGAGCACAGTATAGGCTTAGCACAAAGTGCCACTAGCGCACTAACTGCCCAAGGCATGACAGTGCCACAAGCATGGTCCGGCTCGAAGAGCCTTCGGCGAAGAGGGTACGACGTTCTGGGCTGGCAGAGGGGCGTTCGGAGATGCCTCTCGCGCACAACACGTCAGTACGCCACAACAACAATAAAGGTCTTGCCAGGTGAGAGGTTGATAGGACGTGCCAAATGGCTGCGGCGTGCTCTGCTAGAGGAGTAAGTCTTGACAGAAGAATCTTGACACGAGCCCGGGGGATTACGAAAACCTCCGTCGCTTTAGCCAGGCAAAGTTTCTGCAGCTTCTTTCACACGTGGAACAAGGAATTGCGAGACAAAGTAAGCCAGCGAGCGCACAAAACACAACAATGTGCCGTCTTTGTTTTAATTGTCCACAAACAAAACACAACAAAAAACATTGTACCGTTGGCAGACTAAACGCTTTTCAAGTCAGTCACCCACCGAAAATTTTCTAGAGAAAAGCAGCTCGACAATATTAGTTCGCGCTTGCGCACACGAGACATGGATCGCAAGAAGCAGCGACGTGACGGTCGAGTGATACATGATCCGCGGACAAATTCGGTCCGTCGTGTGAATCAGCTCTCAGATGCCAGAAACGGAGATGGGTTGATATCGAAACACGCCCTTGCACAAATTGAAAAGTAGGTAACTTATGTTACTTATGCTTGGAACAAATATGTTTACAACTCCTCGATATAATATGTTATATACTGTGTAGTCGTTCAAAATTATTCCAGAAGTCATACATTTAGGATTTGGTTTGGTCTGTGAGGAGCTAGTGTCTGAAGCGCGGACTTAAGAGTTTTGCCCCTGCTTTGGATGCTCACAAGTTGTGGGTATCGAAGAATACCTAAACGATAAATATTGTACACATTTTGTTACAGGTAACTAGTTTATAAAACCATTAAAAGTGGCAGCGTTAACGCAACAAAACAGTACTTATAGTCGTAAGCCCATGTGCATTTGCATGCTTGACATTCCGCCCTCTCGGTGAATTACCATAACTCCAGTCTAAAAGATCAAGTAATTCATGACCCCATATACATATCTTCAGGCCCCCAGCCTACCTGCAGAGTTGACAAACGCAAACCTCTTTTACAGTATTTTTATATCGCCAAAATTTCTTGTGATTGGGTCCCCCTCCCCCTTCTATTGCTACTGTCAGTGATTTAAATAGGCTTAAGACTGCCCTAGCTAACTGTTATTTTTACTTCGAACCTTTTTAACAAAGTTTAATAATTATTGACTGCCCGAATTCCCGCCTCCTCTAAAATGCTTCAGCACTGAAGGTAGAATAAATAAATAAATACATAAATATGTTAGCCGTTATTACTTTGGCCATATTACTACATATTAACTAAAAGGACAACTCCGGTGTATTTTAAATATTAAAAAAAAGAATGGAAAATTTTTAGTATCACCTGGAATGACAACACACCAAATATTTCGATCTCATTCTGCCTGAATATTGATGAATTTGACAAGCAAAGTTTTAGTCGCGCGAAATTACCAAAATGTTCTAGTCTTAGCGGGCGTGGCACGGGGTAGCCAACAGCGCAATCAATACTACCGTTTAGGCGCAGGTCTTCAGGCGCTACCTAATCGTGCTCAGGGCACTCAGTGAGATTTGTTTGTTTGTTTTATACGTTATCAAGCAAAGGATACAGGTGGTTCTAGCAGCGCGCTCATCATTGACCACGTGATTCGCGGAACTCGCATGCGCTTGTGTGCGCTGGTTACTCCCGTGCTAGCATGTGTCATTGCTGGCAGCGTCCAGCCAATTCGAGAGAGCAAGTTTGGTGGGTTGAGCAAGGCGTACTTCTACGAACCCGTCGAGAATTATTCCCGCCAAGTTTACTGAACTTAACTTCCTACTAATGCTTTCAACACAAGCACTTGTAAGAACTTGCCTTTCTCTGCTCTAAAACGGAAGCTGCTGTCGCGGTAGTGCAGGCGTCGTCGTTTGTAGCAGACTGCTAATCGTAGCAAACAACACGTTCGCCCTTGGACCGAGCTGTGCCCGGCTGCCTGGTACGTGACGTCGCGATTTGTACTACATGGCGACGTTACTTGATTACCTCAGTTCTTGGGTATCCCACATAGCGCTCTGTGTTGTTCGTTTCTTTTACTTGCCCGTTGTTTTTTAGCGCTTTTACCCTCAGAAATATCCCCTTCAGCCACGTCAGTCCGCCTCCCTTCGTTTAAAGCGCCATCTAAATTCTAAATTCCCGTTTCAAAACGGTGTGTTATACAGAGAACGATGAGACGCCATCTATACACTATGCTTCAAAACGTACGCATTCATAAAATATCCTGCAGCTACCATAGCATACGTTATGATCGTGGAGGCAGCGTCTATGACCAGTTACATAACTGAGCTAATCTAATAACGCTTCCACATGGTTAGAGTATGTAGGTGACGACAAGGGAGCGCTCACCGCAGGCAATGTTTTGTTTTCTGTCTATGGTGAGCTTTAACTAAACGTTGAGCAAAGATATTGCAATTTCTATTAAAAAAATACTTAAACCCGTTTATTGTTACTTAGGAAAACATAATCAAACATGAAATAAAATTTCTTGGCGCTGACCGGAGTTGCCCTTTGAACATCTGCACACTTTCAGAAATTCTGCCTTTCAATAAATACAATATTTTTTGTTTTATTTAGAGATTTGTTGAAGAAGGCGTGAAGGCTACACTTATAAGGTTTGTGCAGGTGAGTTATACGGCCAGGGTGATATAGTATGGAAGGCTAATTGTAATGATCAGTAGGCTTAATAAATAAAATTGGTTAATTACCTCTTTAATTAGTGAAAACAAACATACAGTTCTAATTAGAAACTTACAGAGCGTCATGGAAAACCACTAAATCAACTTCTTTTATAGCGATTTCAAGCTCATGGGAAAGTCGGGAGCACACTAAATTTACGACTCCTGCAGCAGGCGCAAAGCTAGCAGTGGCGGAAAGCGGATGATTAGATTATCATCTCGTTCTGCCACTGCTAGCTTTGCGCCTGCTTCACGAGTGGTAACTTTGATGGGGCCCCGAGTTTCCCCAGGAGCTTCAAGTCGTTCTAAAAACAGTTGATTTAGTGGTTTTTGATAGCGCTCTGTATATTTCCAATTGGAACCTTATGTCCATTTTATTAATTAGAAAGTTAATTAACAAATTTCAATTAATTAGCCTTCTCATCGCAAATATTAGCACTCCACGTCATGTCGCCCTGGCCGTATAACTCACCTGCACAAACCCCATACATGTAGCATTCAAGGGGTTTTTATGCAAAGATGTAAAGCTTAAAAAACACCCTGTTCATTGGACAGCCTGAAGGATTTAGATAAATCAAATTTAATTGTAGTAGAGATGTAATCGAGCGGCATTTTTTTATTTATGGAAAATATCAGGTTTGCAGAATACTTTAGATTTAAGTATGTAATTAATCCTCGCAATTAGAACATTCATTTCTAATGTGAAAAACGTAAGATTCTACAACTGAGTGGTCACAACCATGTGCGCTAGAAAAAATGAATAATTATACTTACTTGTTCCACATTCCACTTTAGAAAGTTAGGATGGGCTATTTTGCAAATGTTTGTTAAATTAAGAGAAACACCTGGTAGTTCTTCCACTTCCGTTGTGCAGTTTTTCTTTGTTTTAAGCTCGAAGCAACTTGTGGATAGAGTTCTAAAACACAAAAGGTGTATATGATTAAAAGTAAACCGGGTAACGCGCCAGATAAACGCCTAACTTGGCACATGCTTAGGAATCCTAAGGACCTAAATCTGACCTAATACGGTTTTCCTCTAAGGCGTTAGTTCGTGGCTGATTAATTCCGTTGGCGTTTCTTTGGCTCTTCTCTGGCTCTTCCCACGATCTTCGAAGCGCCAACCTTGAGCCACAGACGCCACGTGCCTTATGCAACATTCGTTTTGCGCCACCGAAATTGTTCTCAACGGCAGAAACGCCAGGTATGAACCAAAGTTCACGAAGTGAAACCTGAATCAGGCACGTGTTTGGCTAATTTCGCCCAACATTGCCACAAGTAAACCGAAAAATCAGAAGCAAAGCCCAACATTCTCAATTGTTTGGTGATTTAGAAAAAAAGTTGCCAGATGGCGGAACAACTACAAATGGCGAAGCTTATCTTTGGACTTGTTTGTCGAGTTATGGCCAAGATAGCAAGGCCCTGGCCAAGGGATGCAAAGCTCGGCTCTACCTTGGTTATTTGGAGCATTTTCAGCCCTTCAATCACAGACAAAAACAATATTTTTCTCAAAAGAACTATGATACCAGTGAAGCGCGATCAATATTCAAAGGAATGCATAGCTTGCCCCAGTATAAAAAAACATTCAAATTCAAAGACACTTTTTTAATATTTTTCAAAAGCCCTACAGGAAATATAAATCTTTAAGTTTTATGAATAATATCTTGAAATCTGTCCCTAGACATGCCATAGCCGCCAGAAATAACGTGGCCATTAGTGCCTTCTTAAGTGAACCCCAGGAACAAACGCAATG
Organism: Ixodes ricinus; assembly: GCA_037355805.1. Taxonomy (NCBI): domain Eukaryota; kingdom Metazoa; phylum Arthropoda; class Arachnida; order Ixodida; family Ixodidae; genus Ixodes; species Ixodes ricinus. The sequence goes on from JAZHYW010053714.1 coordinate 9,426, forward strand.
CGTGCGAATACTCTTTGTTTCACCTAGAACCCGGGCAAAGCCGCTGTTACAAGTTCTTGGCTACAAGGAAATATAGGAAAAATATTAGCTGCAGGGTATCAGAATAAAACGGCAGTACACTTTGGTAAATGTATAATAACAAATGCAGTTACACTTTGTTCAAAAATAATTACAAAATCTGTACAATCCAAATCAGAGGTATTTGATCACCACGAAGTGCGTGTTCAAATTTATTTTAATATTATAGTTGTACATGTTTCACTAAATATCGTCACGAATGACAATTGATGAGGCGAGAAAAGCTGAAGCGAACTAAACGTTTAATGGGGCGAACGTGTGCCCAAAACAAAGGAGAAAAAGGCTAGCGTAGCAGTAGTCGATGGCGGCGAAACAGCAGGATCGAGCGCAGAGGCGACGCAGACTCAGGCTCTCCAGGCGGAGCCACTTATATACATGGTTCGGGTTCTAAAACAATCGGCGTAGAAATTTCGGCGCGTAGAAAATTCGGACTTCGAATAAGCAACTGGGTGCTGGAATTCACCACACCGCGACATTTACAAAATTAACAAATATCCCAGGCATCCTCCCAGGCATCGAACCTGGGCCCTCTGCGTGGGCAGTAGCCATCCGACCTCAGACGCGCTACATTCTCGGCTAGCTTCACGCGCGGCATATCTCCCCCTTTAAAAACTGCACTGCCCCGATGCAACACGAAACAAAGCGAAGAAACAGCCAAGGCGTTTCTAAGACAACGTGACTACTCCGTTCACACCTAAGATAAGATTGGAAGCTCCGTCTTCAGCGCGAGCTCACTGGCTCCCGCAGTTCTTTGGTTGCACAATTCGCCGCGTTCGTACTTGTGTTAGCAAAGGCGGAAAGCCGCGCTGAAGAAGGAGTTTCTAGTCTCAGCTTAAGGAAGGACAAATTTTAAAGGGCCCTGCAATGACTATATTACTGGTTTTAATTTGCACCAAACGTGAGAGCACTGAACGTAGTAACTGCGCGATTAAACACTAATTCGGCATGACACTTCATTGGTCACAAACGACAGCAAACACGGGGCAGAGATCAGAATGGGAGAAATCAGAATGGCAGGGATCAGAATGGGACAGCAAACACGGGGCAGTTCAGAATGGGAGAAACTTTGCGCTGCCATACCGCGAAACGGCCGAGCCGCAAGACTACGCTTCTCGCCGAAGGCCTTCGAAACGCTCGGAGCCGGTCGGATCCTCCTTTCCATACGGCCTCAACGCCGCCGCGTACATCCGGGACCTTTCCGTGTCGGCGCCTGATCCCACTAGTCCTTTGTAGTATGCGCCGCCTTTTCCACCGCTTGGTGGCGGGTGTGTCGACGGGTCATTTCCTGTTTCCGTACTTAATAAACTGCATTTGTTTCTTTTCTGATCGAAAATACTGAACAAAAACTACTTTTATGAATAATTGAAACGGTTCGCGCCACTTAGTTTATGTATTTCGACTAAAAAGGAGCTTTTAGCGGCTCTGACCAGTAGTAAACCCAGGACCAAAGACGTCACATTTTGCGTGCTCTCAATAGCACGGGTCGCCCTCGTCGGTGGAAGAGTTTTCCGCGTCATCCGGTTAAAATATGACGCACTGATATTTAGTTACTCTCTCCGTGCCCGCTTGCTTGCCCGAACCCCAAGAAACGTGGAAACCGCAAAAAAGGTAGATGTTTAAATATGATTGCAGGACTGACTGAGGACAGCCAGCAAGTCGGAATTAACTGAGTGTTTTCGTGCGGCGTATAAGGTGCGCCACAAATCATCATGGTGTTTTAGAAGAGCACGGGAAGCCAGAACGAGACCGAAGAAACTTGTCGTCTCATGGTGTTCCATGGGTCCCATGATGCAGGAGTATTCTCCTTTCTTTAATTTTTTAAATTTTTATTAAACGTATTTTTTCAACTTTTAGCAGAATCGACGGCCGCTTTCCTGCTAATCTGATTCAACTGGACCGCAGTAATGGTTTTGACACGCTCTAGTCTGATCATAAAAGACGCTCAGGCTGCTGTCCGAGGCTGATTACTACTTTGGTTCACCCTATTTACGGTGGATCGTACCAGACGCGGGTTTCATTTGCAGCTGCACACAAAGTCCTTCGGATATCCTCAGAATGTCGTGACGTTCCAGCCGTGCCATGTGAAAGTGTATTGGACACCTGTGCTGCTAGGAACCATGGGTCAATGTCCGAAAGCTATTCAGTTCTTTCTAGAGTTCTACAAGGCTCCGTACTTGGTCCGAATTTCTTCTTAATCTATGTTAACGACGTGCCGCAAAATGGTAACATCCTACTTGAGCAGTATACAAACAACAGGTCCATTGTCGCCCGTATCACTTCACCTCACTGGTCTGTCCGCTTTCAAAGCTACATCACTTGCTTTTCAGAGTGGGCGCATTGCAACTACGTGACGATGAATGAGTTTAAAAGCGTAGTATTAGCATTTCAACAACGCCAATACTACCAGTGTGCCTCTATACATTATCTCACGATCCCCCTTACAAAAAGTATAATGTGTGTCAATCCTTGACGTAACATTTGCACTAGCGCAGGACTTATTTCTTCACATTTCAGGCATAGTGGCTAAAGCTTGGCGTACTTTGGGTTTTGTAACACGGTTGACACAATTCTGTAGGCCAGCTGCTTCTCAAGACGTCCTTTACAATGCACTCGTTCTACAAAATTTCGAGTACTGCGCAACTGTGTGGCAGACATACCAAGTTCACTTAACTTCTCAGCCGGAGGATGTGCAACACCGTGACATTCGACACTGTTCACTCGTCTCGACCGTCGAAGTGACGCGCTTCCGTGATACGAGACGTAGTTGCAACGTTCGAACTGGAAAAGCGTAAAGCACCGCCGCACTTTGGCTCGTGTTGACCTCCAATTGCTGCACCTTGGACGGCTCGCTCAAGAACTCTTATATATCGGTGGTTTGTAGCAGTAAACCGACACGAGAGCCTGTGACTTTATATTCCAGAACAGAACTACATCGAAACTTTGTGTTGCCGGCTGTTCCCACACAACATTCGAACGCCCCTCCCTGAAATTCGTAAATAATCAAGAATTTTGTGTCCTAAACTTTCTCGGCACTTGACTTAGCCCCGTCATATAGTTATATTTGGTGTTGTTTGTTTTTTCTTACCATCCTTCCTTCCAACCTCAGGCGATTGGCTGATAGGCGCGCTGAGGTAAATCGACAAGGCAGATACAAAAATTAAGTTTGGTGCAATTGAAGTCACCTTCATTCGTACCGCAAAAGAAGCAGCCCACTCAAAATTTAAAAATAATTGAAAAAAAAAATTTCGTGATGGGCGCCTGTTGGGTCATCAATCTTACATATATAAGCTGACCCAAGCCACCAGGCTCAATGTGAAATTGACCCTAAAAAATCAACGTTTGGACGCAGAAATCTAACCTTTTCATCAAAGGTGCATTTCACAGCTCAGTTTTTCCTTCTAAAATTAAAAAGCATAGCTCTTTTTCTGTCGAAAATAGGGCCAAGAAACTTGTCCAGGGTCAGCGACAGGCGGCGACGCAGACGACCAGGTCCAGCAGCGGGGTGTGTTTGGCGTTCATATTGATAGATGGCGTCGGAAGCAGCGTCCGAAGGTGCAGCCGACCAGAGAAGAAAGCAGACGACACGTGTCGAAATCCGTTGGCAGCAAAAACGCCGTCGTTATGCAGACGGGTTTTTTTTAACTTTAGTATTTGCTTTTATTGTTTTATATTTTTTATCTAAAGGTACATTTCAAACAGATTATGTTCATTTTAATAAACCACGGCGGTAGCGAGCCGTCGTGATAAGAAGGTAGCGCCACCTATCAATACGAACGTCAAACACACCTCGCTACTGGACTTGGTCGTCTGCGTCGCCGCCCGCCGTAGACCCTGGCAAGTTTCTTGGCCGTATGTTTTACGGAAAGAGAGCTACGCTTTGTAATTTTACAATAAAAAATCGACCTGTGAAATGCACGTTTGACGAAAAGTTTAGAGCGCTAAGTGCAGGCGTTAATTTTTACGGTTCATTTTAGATCGACCCAGGTGACTTGGGTCACCCTGTATATGTACTCTGGATATTTGTTAAGAGGTTTCATATTTTGGGGGTGGACACTTGGTGCGGAATGGGCGTATGCACGGTATCCTACGGTAGTTAAAAAAGCCATTCTATTGTCCGCAACAATGCAGCTTTGTGTCATTTGCGGGCTTGGGCATGTTATGACCCACCTCTTCAATTGACTTTGTTGTGGGACATCGAAAGTGGAGATTTTCGAGTGGTGGCGCGTAACGTTTTTAGCTGGTTTAAATAGGTCCAATTCAATGGAGTGGTTCTGATGTGCTACTGGGTACATTCTACCATCACGTGCAGCAGTTTTTTGTTGCCGCCTCGGCGGCCCCAAGGAAAGTGCCGGCCTACGAATCTTCAGCTGGCGGGTTCAAGTCCCTGCCGAGGTACCTGAAAACTGACGAAGGCTTATTGCGGAAAAGGCGCCGTGTAACCGAGATTTTGGTTCTGCGTAAGATTACAGGTGCTCTAAATTATCCTTAAGTTCTCTGCTGGGTTGTAACAAATGCTTTTCGTTGGCTTGGTACGTGTACCCACAAAATCAAATAACAGTTTTGTGTTGGTTCGGTGAAATTATGCGTTGCCGCAACTTTCTCAAGCGCGACAAGCGCACTGATCAAATTTCAACAGCTATGACCAAATAGAACAACGCTTATGTTCGTCTTCGTGTTGTTTTGTTCCTTTTTTGTTTTTATTGTTCCCCAACTGCGGGTCTACAAGATGTCGAAAACAACGCCACTGTGGAGCGGCCTGTTAAGGAGGATCCTCGGCTGACTGATCGTGATAACGAAGGGACGTTAAGTCCCCGAGTTTTTCGGCAATTCTTCACAATCGCCTTTTTCTGAAAGGTTTCATATTGTTAGTTTCCACAAAATTTGACGAAAGCTCAAGACCAGGCAAGGGCGAAATGGTGCCAAGGAATGCCGTACCGATTCCAAAGTGTCAACCCAGATTTATATCTGACATTGTAAAAAGCGAGAAAGCGTGGAATTTTCAATTTGCTCTCAAACCTAAACACCAGTCATCCGTTTGGATATAGTGAACAGAGACTTAACTGCTTAAGCTCAAAATGCCAATAGGGTTAAAAAAAGAAATCGTTGGCAATCTTCTTTACAACCAACGGGCAAGTTGCCACAGTTAAGTTTCGCTGAAAAACCAGACTGCACAATGATACACCACTCTTTACCTGCCAGCAGCCTTCTTGGGAAGAAAATACTTTTTTAGACGTCTTTTCCTCAAATATTGCGGGGAAGCCGGCCACATCTACCGCCGTTGCCCCTACCGGCAAATAGGGGTGCGCGGCTTCCACCCGAACGACCCAAGCCCACGCTACGATGAGCGACCGCAGGAGATTAAAGAGTGCCTTCGAAGACATCAGTCTCACCCGCTGCACCTCGCTGCGGGTCCCGGTTGCCGCGAATGCACCGACCCCGTCGTGAGAGCCTGTCACCCTTGTCGCGTTTGGAAATCTAAGCTCCGCAACCCCTGGATGTGGAGGTGCCGTACACGAACGAGGAAAGATCCTCCAAGAACGCTGAAGACCTACCACTGGACCGACGCCATGCATCGGAGCGACGTTTTCGCAAAGGTGCCCAACAACTTCAATGTTGACATCGGCGGCCACGACTCGTCGGCACTCATGGACACCGAAGCGGACTACACCGTTTTGAGTGGGAGACTATCTCGACGCCTTCGGAAAGTGACGTCGCCGTGGGATCTACCACAAAGTTGAACAGCCGGAGGGCATCTTTTAAGCCCTATCGGGAGGTGCACTGCTCGAGTCGAAATCTATGGTGAAACCTGCCCGGTGAAGTCATCATTCTTCAGGACTGTGCGAGGAACATTATGGACTACTTGTTCGGAAGCAGCGCCGTCATCGACTTGGGAACGAACACATTGACGCTACAGAAACCAGCCCTACCGCCGGAGGAGCCCAGAGTGACGTCGCCCGCGGTCCAAGTTCTTGCCGATCATGTAAACCTGCCTGCACAACCGTGTGTTTTGTATCCGTCAGGACCGATGAAGCTTTGTGCGTCGGAGCACTACTTGAAGGCAGCGTCCGTTTGCCTCTAGAAAGAGGAATCGGCACCGCAAGAGGGGTAACGAAGCTTCAAGACGGGCGTACCAGGGTCGTCCTTAAAAACTATCGACAAGTGTCGTGACCTTACGAAAGATACCGCCATGAGCCACATCGAGGAACTCCGGAATTCCGCCAAAATCGCTGCGATTACTGAACAGTCCCCGCCACCTAATCAAGAGAGTTCGTTGCCAGCGCAGCTCGACGTTGAACCCAAACTTCCGGGTTTTTAACGACGGCCGCAGATTACCCTCTTCGCCCAATACAGCAACTTCTTTGAGACGTTGACGAACGTGCGCTGAACCGCGGCAGCGAAGCACCGCATCGTTACCGAGGACGACATGCTCCTTGTGATTCAACCGCCGTTCAGAGTTTCCGTTAGAAAAGGGGAGGTAATCCAGGCAACATCACCTAGAGCTGAAGGCCGCAGCGCTCCTGCGGTGACGTCACACGAGTCGGCTGGCGAGCGGCGCGGGAAAAGTGCTGCACTGAAGGCGTCGCGCACTGATTTACCGAAGTAGTATGGCATTTTTTATACCCAAACGTTTGTTAATTGGTAAAACATGACTTATAAATATCTATATGACTGGGAAACATATTTTGTTACACGGGCAGCACATTAGGACGTATAATTATTGTTATGATATGAAAGAACAAGGTTAACGACGTTTTGAGAGAGATGGGTTTTTGTTTTAGGCTTCCAAATCTTGGGTGCTTTAATTATCTCTAGCAGTGAGAAGACAAACATACAAAAAATAAATGCCATGAAATGTTATTGTAAGTGATGGGACCCGCCAAAATGCATAACAGCAACAATCAAGTCGGTGAAGAAATGTGTGGTTACTGAATTCGTATGTGAAGCTAATGACAAGAAGATTATTAAAAAAATGTGGACTTTTGCAGCACGAAAAAATGTAATGTGTTGAAATTTATTTTTTACCCGAAGTAAACACATGATAATAAAAACAAAACTGCAGGCGAACTGGGGAATGTTCATCATAAAGTAATTAATCCGAGACTGAGACACGAATACGAAAAATTAAACGCAGAAAACACAAAAAAGAGGGAAAGACGCCGCCTAGATTGAAGTTCACAAGTTTTAATTTCAACCGAGTGCAGGCAAACTTAGCAAACGTAAAGCATAATTTTCAGTAAGGGACACATGCAGCTGTGGAAGCTTCAGTGCACAAATCTACCCGCGTGTGTTCACACTACGAATAGATGCTGTGAATATAAGTTCTGTCACCTTTGAAAGCTTCAAATTGTATTATTTTCGTGTATCCATACTTTCTTCTTGTATCCATCTTGACACAATTCAAACACAAACAACTTAGATGCCGCTCTGCAGCTTTCGCGACACTAAGACACAAGTACGGCATGTAGATTTTAAATGTCGCTTCGCAATAATAATGCTATGACAACTGTTGCACTGAATATAAAGTAATTATATAGATTTTAGGGTTTGACATTTTTTGTTTTTGTTTTACTAGGAATTAGCCTTATAACGTTTTCGTTTACCCTTCCACAATAATTTTTCAGCACATTGTTCGCACTGCACCAGAATAAGTTCTTCAGCACGAGCTCACTTGTGTGCCCTTCTTCAAATGCGTCGAAGTCGAAGTCTCGTTGGTAGGCAGCAGTTCCATTGTAAGCTCCGTGACGAACTGACGCTGGATCGGAACCTGCAGAAACTCTGCCTGCTTGCAGAGTTCTGGACAGTCTTGGGTAGTAACGCGTTACTAGTAACGCGTTACTGTAACTTCGTTACTTTTTTGGTAACTTGTAACTGTAACGAGTTACTTTTTAAAAATGTAACTTGTAACTGTAACGAGTTACTTTTTTCTGAGGTAACGATGAAAGTAACGACGTTACTTTTGTCGTTACTTTTCAGCTTTTTATGAATAATATATCACTGAACGACGTACTATTTAGCTACATCTTGCACTTTCAAATCGTCTGTTCCAACATTTCGAGTGTCAAATTGGCCTTTGCACAAACTTGTAAATACGTTCTCTGTCGTGAGTCACGACCCGAATATAGCCACGTGTAGATTTGATAAAAACAAATCTAGTTATCTTTACGCACACGCTTGTACTTTGTGACTGAACACTTACATCATAGTGTATTGAAACATAATCTATGTTGTGGGGTGTTTTTTTTTCTGTGCAAACGCTTTTTAGTCGGGTGAATCAACCGTGAAACAACAGTACACGCGGAGGGCACGGCGCATGTTTCGTATTTTGATTTGCGCCACTACTCTGGCGTGGAAACTTTCAAACACTAATTTCGACAAGCAACTGCTCTAAGTTACAATATGAAGTAAAAAAATGTACTTTTTTTCATTTTATGCAATAAAACTTTGTAAAGGGCGTTTTCTAGTTTTTTGCTATTTTTGTGTTATAGGAAAGTAACTGAGAAGTAACGTAGTTACATTTTTAAAAGTAACTGTAACTGTAACGAGTTACTTTTTTGTTGCGGTAACTGTAACGGTAACTTCGCTACTTTTTTCAGAAAGTAACTGTAACTGTAACGAATTAATTTTTAAAAGTAACTTACCCAAGACTGGTTCTTGAGCAACAACGTAATTGTGTGTCACTGCATTAACCCCTTAACTGTTTTTTTTTGTTTGGCAATTTTTAACCCTAAACCGCTTCTTTTTTATCTTCTTATCTTGTGATTTAAGTTACTCCACGCATAAAGCCCTATAATGATTGAACGACAGAGCAAACAGAAACACTTTATTGAAGTCGATTGTAATTGCTTTGTTTTGAGACAAGTTCAACTAACTCGTACTAAAAAAAAAAAACTAAAAAACTCGGAATGGAAAGGAAGCTTGTCTGTTGTCTGGGCCCCTAAGGCAACTTCGCGAGCGTGTGATACAGCTCGAAACACGGGATTACACATAGAGACTTCTCGCACTTGCTGCACCAAAACCTTGTCTCCTTCCTCAGCTTCTTTCCATTTTGGTCCTTCTTCTTGCAACAGAGGAAGCACTTTCGGGTTGGCTCGGTTTTCTTTTCAGTTGGTGGGATGTAGGCGGGGAAGTAGGCGGCCAGTGAGCCGGTCAACATCGAGAAGGCTGGAGGGACGACCGCGCTTTGGCTTCTTTGAGGGTTCGTGGTACTTGTTCAGGATGCTCTCAATAAGAGCAAGACGGTACTCAATGTGGAGCATCTTTCCTCCGTCTTTTTGGTACACAATGAAGGAGTTGTATGTGGCTTCGTCTACAAGCTGACGAAATATCTTTTTGTAATATATTTTTTGCCGTTTCCTTGACACCGGGTAGTTTGCCAGCATTTGGTCGCACTTATCGACTCCCCCATGGTGTGGTTGTAGTCCCGCACGATGCTAGGCTTGGCTACGTCTCGTCCTCTTGTGTCTGAAAACTCTTCGATTTCTGCACTGTGCACTGTGCTCATAACGGTGACAACTTTCTTGTCTCGCCACTGGAGAGCGACACACTTACCGCGCTGGTAGGCGTGCGCGTCACCCTTCTTCAGCTTAGGTGCGCGAAACTCTTGTGGCATCTCCTTCCTGTTGGCTCGCACAGTTCCATACACATCTGTGCAGTTCTTGATGAGGGCATCAACAAGCTCCGGCGATGTGTAGAAATTGTCGATGGTCACGCAGTACCCCTTGCCAAGGAGTGGCTCCAGCAACTTCAGCACCACCCTTGTCCCCATTGCAGATTCAGGAGGAACTGGAATAACAGTGCTGAGATCTGTACCCTTTCCAGTGTAGATCAAACTGTTCCATACATAGCCTGATGTTGCCTCGCACAACATGAAGAATTTTATCCCAAAACGGGCCCTCTTCAGTGGGAGGTACTGCACCCAACCCAACCTCCCTTTGAATAGCATGAGGCTTTCGTCGACAGAGACGTCTCTCTCTGGTATGTAGGCCGTGCGGTACCTCTCGACCAAACGCGACAGAAATGGCCATATCTTGTAGAGCTTGGGCTGTGGATGAGCACCAAGATCGGTCGAGCTCTCGTTGTCCACGAAGTGAAGCATCCTCATGATGAGCTGGTACCGGTTACCGCTCATCACTTCTCCAAAGATGGGCGTGTGCAGAAGCTTGTTCTTCGACCAGTACCACTCTTGCTCCGGTTTTTGCACAATCCCTTGCAACAGCAGGAGCGCCAAAAATACCCGCATCTCCTCCGTTGTTGTTGGTGCCCATTTTTTGAGGCGAGAATGCTCGCTGAGTTGGCTGGCGTTGAGTTTTTGCTCAGCGTATCGGTTTGTTTCCCTAACTATCAGCGAGACCAAGCCGTTGTCCAGAAAAGCTTCAAAGTACTCAAGCACGTCAGTGGTTGATTGGACCGAAAATGTCTTACCCGGGCTGCCGAGAAAAGGGAACCGAGGGGGTGCTGGTGGAACACTGTTCATGTCAATTTTCGACCACTGCCGAGCATCGGCAATAGCGCGATCTGGATCGTCGTCGTCCTCCGCTTCGTCCGAGGAGCTGCTGAGTTCGACGTCGTAATCACTGTCTTCTTCACTTGAAGAACAGAAGTAGACGTCAGTATCCATGTCGCTATCGAAGTCTTCCTCAAAAGAAGCATTTCTTTTCCCTTTCGATGGGCCCGGGCCACACGTGTCACCACCACCGGACGCCATTTTTCAATCTCGTCTTCAAACGAAGAAAAAGACAAAACACAAATAGAACAGACGCAAAATTGCCGTTCCTGTGCTGCCATCTGTTGGCAGCATCTCAAACTGCGTTATGAACGAGCCTGGGTCGTCTAAAACGGCGAAGGGACGAACGATGCAGGACAGACGAGCTACACTCGTCCTAAACGGTTTGGGGACGGCTCGAGATGGACGAGCTAGGCTCGTCCAAAACGGTTAAAGGGGTAAACGGCGAACATAGTTGGATAAAGGAGCCCCCTCGATTCAATTCCTTGAGAAGAAAGTAGTTCTCCTGCCCTTGTGAAACTGTCGTCTTATCTTTTTTAGTAAACGCAGCATTTCGGCTTTATCAAAGCGGCATAAAATTTAGACTTTTCGGCTTTTTCAAAGCGGCATAACCTTCTGTACCCTCCCACGTAGACTAGGACTAGGATGGTCTAATGTATCGCTTGTGACACTGCCTCTTCTCTAACTATACTATGTTGCCAGCTGGGCCGTGGCGTGTCTACTTGTTTTTCACGCTCCTCCCATCGCTCGTCTTCACACGGGGTTGTCGGCAACGTACTCTGCAGTCGCAGCTTATTTTCAGCTTCGTAAAGCCGCCTTATAGATGTGTGATATTGCGAGCCCCAGCCAGCTGCCTGCACTTCTCCGAAATTGTCTTCCAAGCTATCAGTGTGAATGTTTCCCAGGAGGACATAGTTCAGCCCGAGTTCAGTGAAGCAGTATTCGGTGGTCTCTACAAGTACACGGGTTGTTTGACGGAGTGCTCCATGAGTATCCTTGGTTAGCGTGCCACTGGTAAGGTACTCGCTTTCCCATACGTCCAAACCAGGCGTCCAGCAAGTCAAAAAGACTACACAAAAAATGCACATTGGATCGTCCTCTGCAGAAGTCACCGGTTCTTGAAAGTCGTCTCTGAGTCGCGTTCCTTTGTTCGGCGTTCATGTTAAAATTTCCTTCAGATTTCGAGACCTCGACGATTTCATTGATTCCTTTAATAATATGCGCCACATATGTAGGTACAAGAGGGGGACATAGAGCGAAAGCTACAGGCTCCTGACTGTGGTTTTGAAAACGGGAGCTTGCGCAACAATGATACGTTTCTAAAACTAAAAGCGTGAGCTATACTTCGTTTCAGCTTCCGTCCGAGCGCAGCCAAAGGCTGAGGGACGGTTCGCAACTTCGAGAAGAGCATTCCTACGCACCACAAAGTAGTCCGCAAAAGTAACTTTTTTAAAAACAACTGTTTTGTGCGTAAACATTGCACAATATTCCAGATGTGTACTGCTGAGAATGATTCGCAACTAAAAAATGAAATATCTGAAGTTTATGTTTTTATTAATATATGTAAATGCATGTGGTTTGGTGAAAACACGTACATCGGCTGGCAACACGGCTGCAGCGCTCGGTTTTTCTGTGTGATTTCGTTCCCGTAATCGTCGAATCATGTGCTTCGCTGCTTTCCTCACCGAGTCGCTTCAAAACGTCCTTTCGCAAAGGCACGTTTGGGCGTCAGGCGCGAGAGGTCCTAATGAATGTCTACTTTCAAATTCGGCAGGAGACTCCGGCCGCGTCGTACCGCGAATGCGTTGTAAACAAGAAAAGCGTCCGGGCCACTACAACTCACTGATACGCGGCGAAATCAGGGCACCCTTTACCTGCCGATCACATTGAACGCCGAGAAGCTGGTGGAAACGACTGCGCCTCGAGCCCTGGTATATCCAGACAATACAAGGAAACATCAACGGCCGGGTCATCGGGCACCTTGCAACGTGTATTTACATCTCGAAACTATGCCGAACAGGTTGAAAGCTTGGACACAGACGCCAGCGGCCAGCCTCTGTACTGACATCCCCTGTGACTAAATTTCAGAACGTGAAAGGGCACTTTTTAAACCGTAGCAGACGATACCGTTGATACACCCGTAGCAGACGAAATACTCGGCGAGCGCGGGCGGTGCGGACGACCGGCGGCGCAGCGGAGTGATACAAAAGTGCAGGCGCGATCGCGTGACCTATTGCCGGCATGTGATTGGCTCCGGCCACACGTAGCTTTGGCTGCGCTCGGACGGAAGCTGAAACGAAGTGGTTGTGTTTGTCGCATTCGGTGCCACGTCAGCGTAAAATCAAACAAAATAAAACCAAGAATTAAAACAAAATGTGAAAAGATATGAGAGTTCTCCACCTGGTATGCGTCGATAGAACCAGGTTTGCCTTGGAATGGCCCGCACCCATACTTTTCGCAGTTCTTCATCCTCCGGGAACCTAAACACAGACACTTTCTTCGACGACGTTTCATAGTTCCCATGGCACCCAGGGGCACAGCATTTGTGAGGCATGGCTGGCCCGAAAGCCGCCCGTAACTTGACAACCACCAAGCGTTAACCGCCATGCACACCAAACAAAAAGACAAAAGAGACGGTTAGAGCAGTTCGCGTACTCCCGCCGCGAGATTTGTGCAAGCCGCCGTGCGCAAAGGAGGGAAAAATTATCATTACGCAACTGCCCCTGAGAACCCTAAGCTCGGAGAAAGCTAAAAAAAAGAAAAAGAGCCGGTGCATGCGCCGCTTGGCGTCGTCGGGAAAACACACACACACACACACACACACACACATATATATATATATATATATATATATATATATATATATATATATATATATATATATATATATATATATATATATATATATAAGAGAGCATGTGTTACGGTGAAGCCTTCCTCTCAGGTCGACCCACTCGTCGTGAATCTGTGACGTCACAACTCCGAGCGCTGCGGCCTTTGCTGTAGGTGGTGTTGATCCTGGAGCAAGTTGAAGAGATGCTGAACGAAGACATAATCCAATCATCAAGCAGTCGGTGGCCTCTCCCGCCGTACTGGTTAAGAAAATGAAAGACGTTTAGAACTTCCTGCAATGGACGAATTAGGGCGCAGCTCGCTGAGGAGGAGGAGGGGAGGGTACTGAAGATAGGATATGCCCTTCCTCTTGATGCAGGCCTTCTCGCTTTCTTTTCCCGCGCTCTTCCGCTCGTCCGCTGCAGGCCGCCAAGCCAACACGCGCTGCGGGCCGCCTGCCGCGTCGCTCGAGAGTATTCCGTTTTTGCGATATGCTGTGCTTGCATAACAATCTGAGACAGGACTAAAAATATATATATATATATTCATGGGTGTTTCACGAAAGGTCGACATTATTCGATTATTGCGATATTGCCTGCACTGTCACTTCTGACAACGGCTTGTGTTGTCTAGGTCCTGGGCCAGGTCTCTGGAAAAATTATTTTAAGTCCGGTATACATATGCTGTTAATTATTTTTGCGTAATCAACTTTTTAATATTGTGTTTAAGTGCACTGTTCCAATTAGGACATTGTCTCAGCATCATCAAAAACACTAAATCAACAAATTGCCAAAACGATAGAAGGCACGCGAAGTGGTTTTACGGCTTTCTGGAAAATCGCATAAATTTCACGGGCTTTGCAGTTTCGGTTAGCTATAAGAGCGCATCACGGCCCCGGCGGCACCACTCCCCGTGGAGAAATAGTGCATTCAACCCTCTCGCTGCGCGGTGCCAAAGCCGTGGCCAGCGAGCTGCTGCTCGATTAGCAAACAGCGCAAAATCCGTCGAGTTCAATGAGCCTTTCAGAAAACCGCAGAATGACTGTCTCACCTTCTACTGTTTTGAAATTTGTTGCATCGGGTGATTATACACTATTTCATCGATGCGGCATTTTCTGATTGAAACCATGTGCCTCCGCCCCATATTTACCGAATTAAGTTATGAGTATTGTCCAACAGTCTAATTGCTCTTGGACTTGTAGTAATTTTCCTAAATAGGTTGCATCAATATCATCAAGTCTTTGTTCATCAGATTGGCGCACCGCGTGGCTCGCAATTTGCTCCAACTTTCGTTAAACACCTCTGTTGTGTGTGTATATATATATAATATATATATTCTGGTAGTCTCGCTCATTGCTTGTCCGGAGAAGGAATTGTGGTTCTGACATCTGGAAGCTCCACTCTGTCTAAGCTACTGCCGGTTGCCAGGAAACAGGACAGCGAGGATCAGGGCGAGAAAGCAGAGACAGCTTTAAAGTCAACACTTTGACGAAGCCTGTGATGCTCTCGATGTCATCCTCTTTGCTGTTGGCTCTGTCGAAGACTGCCTCGGCGTTTTTTATTTCCTTCGGCATAAGTCTTGAGCGTAGCTCCCCCTGAGATGGCACAGCAGAAGAGCGAGTGCTCGACCCTCGGGGCCAATGGGATGTTCTCTTGCGTAACTGGTATGAAGTTCTCCTTTGTCTTACACAAAATATTTGGCGAGTGCCGTAGGCGCGGAGGATACAGAGGTACCACGAGGAAGCCGTTGTCGTGCCTTGGCGGCACAAAGTTCACCAACTTCGTCTGATATGCCACAGATATCGATGGGTACAGCACAGACCCCTGCCCATGTAGATGGCCGCTTGCGATGCTGAGGTACTCTCCCGTTTTACCCAGGCCGATCCTCTCTGTGATATAAGAGTGGTGATATCACTTGCCTGCACAACGGTTAGCTGTACGCCTTCCTCTTCTTCCCTCCTCCTCCTCCCACCTCATCCTCCTCTCGCCTGCTCCTTCCTCCTCCTCCCGCGCGCGTTGCATAATGGGAAGCGTTTCATGATGCAACATGCGTCACGTCATGCAACGCGCGTTGGTTTATGGGACGTTTCGCGTAATGTGACGTTTCCCATATTGCAAGAGTGATCGTTGTCCTTCGACGCTACGCACGTCTGCATCATGGTCACGTCCTGATCGCATTATTGATACATCCCGTCGGCGTCAACGTAACCGCGCGTTGCCTTGTAAGAACGTTCCATAATGAAATGCGTGGTTACGCCGTCACCGACAGCGACGTTTTGGCATTATGGGAAAAGTCACGTGTATGTTTCGCAAACGTCCCGACGGCGACGTTTCGCGCGGTTACGCCGATGGCGACGCCGCTCAAGCCGGTATAAGGGCGCCTAAGAGCTGCGCTCTAAAAAGTACGGAATGTTTAGGTTCTGCGGGGAGTAGTCAGGTAAATGCGGTGACTAAAAGACGTGTATCCACTACCCCGCATCGACGACACGATTCACCAGCTGCGCTACTCTCAATACTTTTCATCAGTTAATGGACCTGAAGTGCGACTAGTGGTAGATCGAAGTCGACGATCGGGATTGAAAAAAGACAGCCTTTCAGTCTCGCCAGATGAACTTGGCGAGTTCAGGGGATGCCTTTTAAACTATGCATGGCGCCAGCAACCTTTCGGCGTGCCATGCACGCCGCATTGGCAGAACTAGAGTGGAAGAACTGTCGCGTCTACCTTAAAGACGTCGTAGTGTTTTCGAGCGAGCTCGGCGGGCACTTGCGACGGACTCCGAGCTGTTCTCCAAGCAATACAGACTGCCCGACTCACCCTCAAGCCGTCAAATGGCCGGTCCACCTATGAAGAACGGAAGTTCCTGGGACAGGTGGTTAGCAACGAAGGCGTTCGCCCTAGACCCAGAAAAGACTCGAGCATCTCGGCATTTCCACCACCGGCAGACAAGAACGCCGTGCGAAGATTCCTTAATTATGTGCCTACTATCGGCGCTTTGTTCGGGATTTCGTAAAGATTTCCGCACCACTCAAAAACCTCATGAAGGACGCCGAGAAGTTCGAATTGCCCGATTAGCAGCACCATGCATCCGACGAGCTAGCGAAGACGCAATCACCTCCTGTTCTCGAACACTTTGATCAGGATGAGGAAGCCGAGATTGACATGGAAGCTAGTAACGCAACACTAGGAGCGGTACTGATTCAAGTGCAAGAAAGCAGCAAACGCGTCATCGCCAACGCAAATCGGACATTGTCGAAGGTGGAACGAATTTACTCCACAACTGAAAAAGAATAGCAATACATGTAATAT
>JAZHYW010053715.1:0-11690 GCA_037355805.1 Ixodes ricinus
GATGTCACCAGTGGTAATTAAAGGGACTCACGCTCTCTTTAGGGCGCTACATTTTGAAATATAAGCCACCAGATTAACCCACGGGAGCATAATCTGGCACAATATTGGGTGTCGCTTATAGTCAGTATGTGGTGACGGATCGTATATAGCCCCCGGAAATGCCTGTGCGCCGTACTTCTTGATGAGCACTCGGAGAGCGAATGGCAGCCATGTTTGGACGTAGCTCGTAGAAGGAGAAGGTGGACTGTATGCGTGCAAACGAAATCTAAGCTCTGCGTACGTGACATTGGGCTTGACGCAATAAAGTCGGTAATGCTGCGAGCAACACAGAGCGCTACTTGCAACTGAAGTCTGTTCTCGGAAACACACACATATATATGTACACCGTAAAATCCCGACATGTACCACAGAGAAATGCAACATCACTCCAATCAGTGTACGCGTCTGTCCACTATCTACTTTACGAAAGATTTGGAAAAAACGCCACCCCAGAGCCAAACAGGGCCATAGATGGTGTGCTGACACACGTTCTTTCAACGCACTCTGTTATGTAAACGCCTCGATAATCTCCTTGTCATTTTATTTCGGCCCGAAACCGAAATAAATGACAAGGGAGATATCCATTTTGTGCGGTTGTTTTCCCCGGACCTCACTCATGCACGGCTGCGAGCTTCTGACTGCCTCGTCATCGCGCTGTTCTCTATGTTGCCCTTTGATTGGCGTGATCCTCCCAGCGTTCCGACGCACCAAAAGACGCCTTTTGGTACACTTACTCGTCGCATACACAGGTATTCTTGAGTCGTATGAGCACTGGACAGTATTCGTCCTTTTTGTTTGGCAACAACTCTCAGTGGCGCCATCTCATTGGGTAGCTCCGGCACACTTCCGGTCTCACGTATAATTTTTTTTCCCCGCTTTACTCGTCATTCCTTTATCAGATATGTGCTATACGTCTGACAGGGCAATAAGTGGCCATTTCTAGAAGAGAAGCGCGTACATTTGACTTCGAAAATACTCCAAAACTTGCCGTCTAGCTCGGAACCGAAGCGGTTGGGGGCTATTTGCACATTGGCGCCACCACGTTTCAACTCACTCGACGACAGAGCGAATAGATAAGCAATGCCGCCATTTTTCCACGCCTCTGCTGGTCTCTTTGTTTTGTAAGCGCATCAGGGAAAATTGGTTTTTAAACTAGTTTATGGGTTCCTTGCTCAGACAGCATGAACAGCGTACATTCTTGCAAGGCTCTGCGAGTCAAAGAAAAAGACAGGTTCTCGTTTTCGTCAAAAGTAGATACTTTGTCGTACCCAGTGATGTCCTTATGTTATCTCGTCTCACAGTCCTTGACAATACCGAAATTATGTTTAATCTGGGATATTCCTTTTAGCTACGTAGTTGCTTAGTTACATGCGAGCTGAGGAGTGTACTTTTATAAGGCTTACATAGAAACACAGATTTTTCGTAAACTACATGTAAGAAAGTTGGCATGGTTGAAGCACAAAGTTAGTTCAAAGATGCGTGACTTGTGATAGGTTAAGCCCTTTGATAGTCGTGCAGGGGTGAGTTCGATGATGGAGTTCAATTGCACAATTCATGGTCCTGGCAAATGCCATGCGAATGTGGGAAAAGTATTGTTTCCTTTCCTTATACCACACGGATCATAAAACACGGAATTCAAATCCAGGACCTGTTCCTGACACCTAATGAGTACGGGAAGCAATGGTATTGCTATCTTATTCCACTATCAGACGGCACCTGGGATGCCTATTTACGCCAAACGACATTCAGTATAGATGTCATTTCCCTGGCAGTACGACACGGCAACTCAAATGGCATTTAACCTAAATGTCATTTTGTATAAACCGAGTTTCCCAAACTCATTTACGGCTCGCGAATCGTACTTTCGTCGGCAGCGCGCTTGACACTTGTCACAGGATTTCGAAAACAAATAACGGAGTGCATATATATTTGTGGAAACGATTTTTACGATCGGTTTCAATTACGAAAATAATGAGTTTAACGTGGCGGTTTCGTGCACATACTCTCAGGCTTCTAATTGTTTGACCCACTCACGGCCTCCAGTTAGTCCAGTAGTGGCAAATGGTCCTCCAGAACCCGCAGTTTGCTGCACCTGAGTCGGCTCTCAGTTCTTTGGTTGCAGTTGCGGCCTCCGCATTTACGCGTTTTTACGATGTCGGGAAGGAGCGTCGGCCGCAATAGAAATGGTCACCTGTCAACTGCACCAGCACGGGAGACATCGGCACTGAAACATGTGGAGACAAGCGCCTCGAATATCTTCAGTAGCGGAAGCGGTACGGCGGGTTCTGCGCCGGCATCCGGGCGTCTTTGCAAGCCCTCGGGTTCCTCAAGACCTGGGCCGCAATCCATCACAACACAGAAACCCGTAAGGAATCACATGTGAGACAAGGACGTTTTATTCATTTCTGAGCAAGACTGGTCGTTTCTAGCGAACTCTGCTTTTGCGGCGAACAGTCTGCGGTGGCTCATTACGAAAATGTTAACCCTCCCAGCTCCAACCCGTGAACACTGCTTGCTGCGGCCGACCATTCGCTTGAATGTCTTTTGATGAAAAAGTTGACGTTCGCTAAAATGTCGTTCGGACGAAGTGAGTGCCGCCGCCCGGAGGTTTGCGTGTTTGGGCCATCGCAGCACTGCGTACCTCGAACGAGGCCTGTGACACGACCGGCTTGATCGTGGCTCGTAGTCGTGGTTTCTCGCCTAGCAGCGCTTTAAAATTTCTCGTTTCTGGCCAGGGCACCAGCTCCCGAGGTTGGCTGACATGCCTCGTCGAATGTACCACTCGAGTAGAAATTCTGACAAGAATGCAAAACAACACAAAGAAGTCTGGTCGTTTTTTTTAATTGGTACAAATCTTGTAAAGGGTCTGCTGTTTTAATAAACGTGGTGCAGGTATTGCACACCGTGAGCCTTTTACCGACTTTTTTTGCATTCCCGATTGACATGCTCAAAAATAAATAAACAGAAATTCTGCATGATGTCAGTCTCTCAACGTTTCTATTTCTCGCTTTCTTTAAGAAATATAATGTTTGAGTAATTCCATACTGTTCCAAAGATAAATATGCTCTGTATGTTTAAATCTAATCATCATATCACCAGGAATACGATACGTACACAATTTTATTCCAAAACATCCTAAATATTGTTTGATAAGGTAATGCAGATTTGCATTCGATAGCAGTTGCTGCACAGTTCCCACTTAAAATATCTACATGTTTCTGAAAACATCTGCTGCTGGGGGCCACGGTAAAAGGAAGCAACGTGAGCTGGCTACATTACAGAGAAATCTACGAGTTCCTGGGATCACTGCCTCTGAATAGCAAGCTGCAGCCTCTTGCAGCCAAGGCCACTTGTGTGACGTTCTCATCACTTGTTTTCAAACGTGCAGTGCAAAGCTGTGCAGAAAGCGACCTGTTTCAGAAGCTTTCTGGAAAAGCAGCATAAGAAGAATTGCGGGGCCGACGAGGGACGGTGCAATAGCCAGCATAAGGGCCGCCATTAGTATTGACCTGAGACCGGTGGCAATGTCAGCGATGATGCCATAAATTCAAGAGCAGGCAGATGAAGCAGTGGTATAAAAGCCTGCGCAAGCATTAATGTGCAGCTGTCAAGAGTCGAAAGGAAGAGGAGCTACAGCCGCAGAAGCTGCTTCGGCTCTGTTTTGAAGCAGCCCGACATGCTCCCGTACATCACCCAGAAGATGAGAGAGTCACTTGCAGGAGCAGTGATGGCATTCCTAAGTAAGGTGCCTGACCAAGGAGCTCCAGCCTACATAGCTGTCTTATTTAATAGTAACAAATGGAACGAATTTTCTGAAGGGATGCTGAGCCTAAATCTGGATTCCAGAAAACACGGTGGCCAAAGCGTGCAACGGGAAGCTACAAACACCAAAACATCACTCATACAGCGATATCTCGAACGAATGACCGTATTTTTCAAAAAAAAGGAGGCGCATTTGGCAGAAATGTTTGCGTCATGTTTCTCTGAGGAGGAGAAGGAACGGCCTCGTGTCTTCTCCGCCTCGCCGCCTTGAGGGGGCGAAGCGAAGAGAGGAGGAAACGAGATATCTTGACGTCACGCGCCTCGTCGGCCTGGTTCAATCTCGACCTCTTCTTCCCAAAAATACGGCCGTCCATTCGAGATATCGCCTTACGAGTAGTGTTGTAGGAATTGCAGCGTCCCGCCTACATCTCCTGCATCGTTTTTTTTCCTTGGAATCCAGATTTCGGTTTACCACTTCTTTAACAGTAATGATTTGTGGTGTTCGTCTTTATTCTAACTTTCCATCATTAAAACTCTTCTGTACCACACAGCTTCTGGAGTTTTGTTCATTCTCTTTTAAGGCAAATTCTCTTTTAAGGCAAGGCAAATTAAATGTTTGCTTTTAGCCAGTGTGTTTATTTATCTTTGATGTATCGCGACAATATATTATATTGTTCATGAATAGTTTGGCCGGTGCAGTATGACTGCTAGCCCGGTGTGAGATAGTATCAAATGCACATTGATACGATGCGCATACATATCGATAAGGGCAGGGGCAACACCACCTGGATAGCAAGATAGTACTAAATTTACTACACCTATCACGATTGGCCGTTGTTTACAGATTGCACATGACTGCTGCATCTTTTCGTGGCTGGGATTAATCTTCAATCAGTGAAGCACTGATTGACCACGAGTCCTAGCGAGATGCTGACTCGCAACTCATGTTCAATCGACGTGCCGTGGTTGTTTAAAGAAGGTAGTTGATTATTCATGTCACTAGCATGCCTTGCTATCTAGATAGCGTTGCAAGGGCGGGTACTGTGCTCAGGATCCCTGGGTTCTGCAGCCAGCATTTTTGTCTCCGTGCTCCCAGCTCCAGTGCTCTAACACACTCAGCCACCAATCCCCCACCACCATAACGACACTGTTCTAAAAAACCTAGAAGCAGCAATGCTTCTTACATCGATTTGGACAGTCACTGTTGAGTGAATGTTGTCCTGTAGTAGTCCTTTCACCACAAAACACGCAAGCATTTTGTACAACCATATTTCATCGTCGTTTTGCCATACGCTTCGACCGTATGCACCAAGTCACTCCATAACCATCTGTCTCTCAACTCTTTCTAATGTTGTCATGCTGGTCACTTACAGAAAGACCACTAAGTAACCGACGCTGATTCAAGCTAGCGACACCCTTCACCGCAGTCAAAACCTGACTACCTCGAATTATGTTCAACAACCGGCTCCAGTTTACTGCACGTATCAGCGAAGCGCTATTCAAGGTCTGGTTGATGCTGGGGTTTGGCACTTGAGTCTTCGAGGGCACAGTTTCTGACACACCAAACAGCTTGCATTTTCGGTCAGGGATGATACAGGTTTGATTGACCCTATTATTCCAAATTAAGTGCTAAGCATTGAGGTGCCTTGATGTCCAATCTGTCAGTGGAATAGGCGTAGAGTAACGCGCTCTGGAAAGCAGTCTACTGAGAGCTTAGTATTTGTTACTGTGGATTTTGAAATGGGATTGTTACTTCATCAAAGCTGCACACGAAAGTCTTCAGTTGTCTCCCGACTTTCTTGCAAGATGTATGGGTAGATTATTTGTAAGTTATCCGTCTTGTTATATGTCAGTCCGTCTTCGTAGTTATTCGGTTTGCGTCGACTACGACGGTTGCCATAAACGCTAGTAGGCCATTTACGGTGTGGTAGAGTCCGTACAGCCCGACGCGTCCTTATTTGTGAGCACTTGACTTTCCTAGGCGGTTGTCGCTGCACTTGGCTCGGCTCATGGCCTCTTCCTCCTGACGGCAGGCTTGTGACGATGTGTCCCTTTCACTTGAAGAAATGGCACTCCGCGTTGCGGAAAACCACAGTTCCTAGCGTCATGGTCGCCGTTGCAGCGAGATCATCGCCATGCGGCGGACCCTAGAGGAGGCTTTCGGTGTTCCGTCCTGCTTGCTGGCACCCTTCTGGGCATTTGCCGAACGCGATGTCAAGTCCGGACGTCGACGGTGCAGACAATGCCCCCTGCCGTGTTGTGCTTACCGGGTGGCATGCTCCGAGGCGACCGCAGTCTCAAACTCCTTTTTGAAGTCCAACGTCTGTTCGGCAAGGTGACGACGCTGCACCCCTTCGTCCCAGCCGTCGCACACCAGACTTTCTCGTAGCATGTCTGACAAGGTCTCACCAAGATCACTGTGTTCGAGATGATACGACGCAGGGCGCACGACGATGTCACGGCAGACGGTTTTCTCCCGGCTGCTGGATGCGCTCATGAAAACGCAAAGCACTGAAACAACCTGCGACGGGTGACGATGTGATGAGGGCGGGGAGCTTTGGCACAATGTCCGCGTTGGGAGTCTCTCATAGCCTCGCCGACGCACAGAACGAGAGTATGATGGCGGTGAGTTTGTTGTCGACTTAACGCAGGATTGCGCATTTTGGGCCTTCATCGACGTTAATGGTGGTGAAGAAGTCGAGTCGCCTTGTGTAGCCAAACTTCAGCCCAGTCCGGGTCCACCCATTCGATATAACCCAGCTGCCCGGCACGATAGCTCGTGCATGAAGTAAATGAACTCATAGCCTCTGTGTTCGCTCTAATTCTTCTAAGCCAGTAGTAGGCTGAAATGTATCCATCACTAAAAGAAGTTGGGAGTGATGCCGTAAAGTCTATGGCTTTGCAGTGCCGACTCGCTTTCTCACTGGGATGGTTAGGTGCACGCAAGTCACATGACCAACCAAGCACTCTTTGTAGGCCGACACACATTCACAAGGTACCTGATCACATCGTCGGCATCACTCCAAACAGCTGCTTGAAAGCATGGTACGTTAGTAGGTATGGTAGCCTGACTTGGGGAATCGGTGGCCGAGTGGGCTAAAGCGTACACCCAGTTCGACACGCGTGGAGCGAAGGCTCGCGCTGCAGAACCCAGGGATCCTGGGTTCGAGCCCCACCCCTGCCCGTTTCTCTCTGGATGAGCGTCGTACCGGCGTGCGGTCGTGTATCACTACTGCGTGAGCACGTTAAAGACCCCAGGCTAGCAGTCGTACTGCACTGGTAAAATTGTTCGTCTACAGTGTAAACCAGTGTCGCCCCATCCTGGCAGACCGACGCAGGCTGCATAAACACTAAACGTCCGATTTGACTTTGACCTTGTAGCCTGTCTTCAAACCAGAGTTCATTTGCTGAGTATGCTTTTGACGCCGTGCCGAGCCACTAGTTTCTGTAGCAACAGTGCTCAACTGCTTGATAAAAGTCCCTTCGAGGTGAAGCTCGTAAAATGCGTCTACGAGGATAGTGACGGTTTTCTTAACAGCAGGAAACGCTCGAACCAATATCAACCCACACCGTCGGGATAGCAACGGCGGAAGCGCAATATGGCATCCAGGATCCATGAAGACGTATACGTCAACGCGGCAGACGAAGATCGAGTATGAGGTACAGCCAGAGCAAGCAAGCACTACCGAAATTACTGAAAGAACCGATAGCGAGCAATTGCTGCCGGCTCTAATGGCGGAGCGCGGGAAGCTCAAATTATGGATTGTCTTATGACGACGCTACGTTGGCTAATGGATTTCGCCCGACGCTTCGCCTCATGGTTGCCACAAATCCTCTAGTTTTCGTCAAAAACCGAACATATTTAAAATTAATGTGCACCACTTTCTATCCCGGTTTTCAGATATATTTTGTTACCCCAGAAGACATAACAAAAATAGTGTTTGCAGTGTTAAAATTGTTTATTCACGCAAACGTGTTCTGTGTGCCCGAGGGGACTTTGCGACCACAATCGCAATAAACATCTCCTAAATGTCATTTAGAGTTGTCCTTTGGCGGGTTCCAACTTGAATGTCATTTGAAAATATGAATGTTATTTGCCGGAAATTACATTTTAGGTACCGTTTGACAGGACTGACACCTTGTCTGTAAATGCGCTCACGTTTGCAGCTGGGTCTAACCAAAAGTTTAATTTTGGAAAAAATGAGTTTTATTTCTTCAGATTAACTGAGCATATGCCTCTCGGAATCATCAATGAGTTGCTCTCTTAACGGCAATCAAAACATATACCAGCGTTAATGTTCACTTTCAAACAACACTACTGTACGCATCGCAAACGTGTTCATGGTATTTTTATTTATCTGCTTACTTGCCTGTCAAACAAGACTAGACTGTATAGATCGCAAATGTTCGAATGTTAATTTAATTTATCTGATTATTTATCTGCAATATATCGCAAAAAGTTATAATGGCATTTTTATTTATATGGTTACAGATATGGGAACTCATTCAACATTTCTATGCGTTTCATGTTTTTTCCACCGCGTTAGGCCCAATTTTTGTAGGACATGCACACCTGGAATCATCACAAAATGTTCGACAATTTTATTTTTTAAGTTTAATGTTCCCTTGGCTTCTTTTTTTATTTATTACGTAAAGTGCTGAAAGAGCTATCTAAACCCAGTATTGGAAAAGGACTATTTTAATGCATCTTCACCAAGCCTGGGGACGGAACTTATCAATTTGGACGCCTTCATTTTATTTAATCACAAAATGTGTTTAAGGGCTGCATTTGATTGAAAGTTGTTACGCTCAATTGTAACAAAAACTGCTACACGCAGGTCAAGGCAATATTTGAAGTATAGATATACCATAGCAGGCAATGAGATACATACAAAGCATACAGAAGAATTAATCTTAATTGATTAAAATTAGCAAGATTTATCATGCAGCATAGCGGGAATCGGACCGAGGATTGTGCGATTCGCAACCCGATGAATTTGCTCCGCACCACAAGGAGGAGGCAAGCGAGAACGCAAGCGGTTGGTTTAAATGTCCCAGGTATCAGGCGAGTGTCGGCGCGCGCAGCTAGCTTCCCAATGAGGAAACGTAGCTTCTAGCGTCTTCTCACGACCTAACTGGTCCTGAATAAACACACTTCTCTAGTAAGTTCTGATAAACCCAGAGCGTTCATGAGTGTGTTGTGAGTCCAACGCATTCTAAACAACCCTAAGCACTTTGTGACCAAGCATAACAAGTCCTAACGATTGTGTGATACATGCACAGTACATTATGTGCTCCCCTGCCTTATCAGAACAATTAAAACAAGTTTATTTGTTTGCTCTTTTTACAACGTTTTGCATTTTGTAATATCTTCCTTGCCCCATCTCTCTGTGAGATTTTTTCCTTCTTGTATGTCTCGGCTTCTGATAGTTCTTCAATCTCATTAACGGAGGTTGAGACTGACAGTCTTTAAGCCTTTTATTAATTCTCCCATACATCTATCTACCGGAGCCGCGCCGCGAGGTTGGTTCTGGCTGGATTAATATTCGTATTAATCAATAATCCAGTCAGCACAAGTTTTTTTTTATATATATATAGAATTTTAGGTGTCAGAAATACTAGTTTCTCTGCATTTCCTATAAATAATCGGGTATTCTGATATAGACGTATAATACATTTACACAAATATTCGCGTTCAACTCTCGTGTCTTTGTGCAAGCTCATTGCTATCTTTGCTACAGATCTTTGAAAAACACGGCAAGCACCACACCGAAGGCTTTTTTTCAGACTGACTTCCAGATTTTACACAATACCAAGCTAAACACAAATTTTAAGCCAGAAGAAACTGAGGCAAGCTGGTGAATATCTCCATGATAATAAACCCTAGAACGGGAACAAATAAAAAGAAAGGGCAAACACACGCACCGCCTCAAAACACAGCTGCTGATTTTATTTATGATCTTCACATTTATACAAACTTCCACCGTCCCCGAAGGTTACCAACCTCCTGTCAGAAGGTTAACCAGAAACTCGAGACAACATTTCGTACACCTTATACAGATTATTCATGTTCAAACAATAAAGAAGCAAGAATGTTTCAGGTGTCCCAGTACAATCAAATCTCTGAACATGGTAAGAAAATCGCATTTATGTTTTGAAGCAAGCTCTTCACGTAACACATCAGAATGCAGAAAATCTCATCTAACGCCATTATCCTCTATCGCAACATTCTACTTGTCACTTCAATTGCGTGTCACTCTACCAAATTGCTCCCACCACGACATCGATGTAAACAGAGCACGGAATGAAGGCAAGGTTGGCGATGGCGCCATTGCCCTTGTTCCACAAGGACGGTCATTGCAGGAGTCTGGCGCCTCGTCAAATGCTCCATAAAAGTGGCCACGGAATCTCGCATTAATGGGAATACTAAACGTCTAAACGAGAAATGCCGTGAGAGGGTGTTCCAAGGTCTCACTTCGACGGGAGACGTATATTCACGGTGTTCGATCGGGATCTTTGAGTTATATCACAGTCCCCGATTGTACTTCCGCGTAGAAGCCAGCTCTCCTGAAAAGCCTACGTTTTCGAGGGTATAGGCGGACTGTAAGATCCCATGCACTACATAAAAGGAAATAATTTAAAGCACATGGAATTAAACAGAAGGCTGTGTTGCCAAGCTTTCGGCTGCGCGTCAAAAGATCCCCATGTAGTCCAAATAGACCCCTTTCAAAAGTCCTCGCCAAATCCTGTCCGCCATCGCTTGCTCACATACTTCGAGCATGTATTGCACACGAGAACTACGTCAGCGCTCGGCGTGAGCTCGGCGCAGCTCGTATTGGACACGAGCGCTGCTTCAGCATTCGGCGAGAACTCGCATCCAATCACGCGCTTTGTGAGCAAGCAATGGTGACCGCCAATTTTGCTTGTGGACTTTTGAAAAGGGACTATTGATCCTCAATATTTCTTTGAGATGTGTATTCGTTTGTCTGCTAGTTACGTAGATCCTCGAAATTTACAATTTTAAGACAGGGGTTTTCAAATTATACAGTTTCTAAACATACCATCGTAATGGGACGTAAAATTCTACAAAATCTTAATTTTATAAATGAAACCTTGAATTGAGGCTGCTTTGCTCACAGCAGCCAGCACGTGATTGTCGAATAACGAAGTCCATACTTCTTTCTCCACAAAAAAAAAAGAAGAAACTAGAGCATTGAGGAAACTTCTACTCAAATGAATGCATCAATTAAAGGGAAATCCTGAACCCCTGACGAGGGCAGGCAGATGGAGATAATGGAGATAAAGGCAAACCACCTCCAAATTAGTACACGTGTGACCTCACCTCGTGTTTATTTAAATTTGATTCAGTTTCATCGGCTAGGTGCACTATCTTTTGTCAGTATAATTGCCCTATTTTAAATACCAATTTTGCCGACCGTGCAATGGCAGTGTAAGAACATTGACGTCAGATCTTCCCGCATGAGGAAATCCTTTGATTCTCTGTTGTCAATGTCAGTGGTAACCTCACGAAAACCAACGTCATTAAGTAAGGTTTTATGTTTTATCCCCAGGCAGGAAACATTTATTTCCATTCCAGCTATAAGCTGTCTGAAATGTGTCTCATGCAAGATGAATTATAATAAAACAAACAAACAAAATTTGTTCGCATTTAAAAAAAATATATTTATCCAAAAATTCTTTGATACAAAAAATGATGGGAATATATTTATATATCTCTATTTTTTTTTTTATTTGCGAATTTAAAGAAAAAGATATGTTAAGCGAAAAATACTGAAAAACAGAACCTTCTATTTCTGAACAAGGACCAATGTTGTAGGCGTCACCAAAAACAAATTGCGGTGGCTTAGCTTGCCTATGCCAGAATATAC
>JAZHYW010053716.1:0-12631 GCA_037355805.1 Ixodes ricinus
TGCTGAATCAACATTTATACTGAACCTTTACATTACAATAGAGATATACTTGTAAATAATTGATACAAAGTGCCGTAATAACGCACGCAGATTGTGGGCTGCTTC
The DNA here is from genome assembly GCA_037355805.1 of Ixodes ricinus. Lineage (NCBI taxonomy): Eukaryota > Metazoa > Arthropoda > Arachnida > Ixodida > Ixodidae > Ixodes > Ixodes ricinus. The sequence continues at coordinate 106 of JAZHYW010053716.1, forward strand.
AAAGTTTCATTTTAACTGGCAACCCATCACACCGTTGAGTACGGGTAATTTGCGCCTGAACTAGAAAAGATAGTCTTTTTTTCTCTTTTCGGGCATGTCCATCACTCAGGCCCTGGCTAAACGACAAGACTGACCGGTTCTTCTTCTTCTTATTTTTTTTTTTTGGGGGGGGGGGGGCGGAGGGGGGCATGTTAGGAATTCAATTTTTTTCGGGAGACTTATAGAAACGCCGGGATACATGATAGCCGAGAGCAACAACCGAGAGTGATAACAGGAAGGTTGGGCACCCCTGACGCGAGCATTCCAGCGAAACTCGCATCGCGTTTCACGCTGGGGAAGTGTAGTTTTTGATCGTAACCCAATCTTGTAGTCAAACTCGCAGGTCTGCATCAAAGTCTGGAATACATTCAACCTTAGCCAACCGACTTGCGCCAACCAGCCAGACGATTACGCGTGTTTCGAAGCGTCGGCGTGACATTCACACGAAAAAAGAACATCACGAATTCACTTTTGAAGAAAGCTAGGCGAACCAAGATCAACAAAAAGGGAAGCCAAGACCACCACCCCCATTCCGAAAGGCGCGCGGCCGGAAAGAAAGCAAGTTGACGGAGGCCAAAAAACTCGTTATTAACTTAACCTGGACACGGATCAGAGAGACGCGGATACAACAGCTTCCGATGACTTCTGGAGCCGGCGTCCTTGGGATCACAATGGCGGCTGATAGGGGCTCCCGGAGCATTCCTTCGCCCTCTGTCATCAGACGAACTGATTCCCCGTCTTTTTCGCCGCGAGCCGCAAACTAGATCAGCAGTTGCGGGGCAGAGAAACGGCACTTGAAAAGAAACGGTGATCACGTGGCCTCCTCCGTACCCTAGACAGCTATAACCGTACGCGTGGAGGCGCTTTCCTTCAAGGTATATAAGGGGCCAGGACTGAGGGACAGGGCACCACTAGCGGTGTTTCCCATCTCTGACTTCAGACCAGTGGACTACTACCATGAAGGTAGGTCGGTAACGCGGAGCTTGCATGGTTCCTAACTTAAGTAACGGAGAAATTGCGACTTGGGCGCTTGGGCCCTATCCAGCGTCAAACCTGCATCTATATGATTCCTTTTGTAAAATAATTATTCATATATATTAACGTTTCAACTTTGGGCACAAGTGGCATAGAACAGTTTGCCAATTGCTTCAATATTCTTGAAGTTGATTAAGAAATGGAGATAAAAATGTATTGCGCAGGCTATACAGAAGTCTAAAAAGTTTAGAAGTTTCTCAATAAGCAAATGTAGGTTCGTTAGAAATTTACAAGCAAGGATTGGTTCAATCAAGTGAAAACCGATAATAAATTCTAATACGCCTAAATCAAATATGTAACAAAATGTCCCAATTGTATTTTTGTTTATTCTGCCTTTTAAGTATTTTATTTGATAAACCCCTCACAATGTACAACGATCTCTGTAGTCTGTTATCGTTTGGTTGTAAATTTTTAAACTCCAAACAGATTTATAAAACATTTCTTCAAGTAGTGAAGTTAACTTGGGGTGAACTGCAGCAAAGTCAAACAGAAGATATAATAAATAACACACAAAACAGTGAATACGTTTAGACGAACAGCTACTGTTTTTAACCATATAATTCGTGGTACTTCTTAAACGTCTCCCACATCCCGAGTTTACAGTCTGACGAACAAAAATGTTAACCGGTCTCTTTCTGATTACAGGTTTTCATTCTCATCGCCCTTTTTGCCGCTGCCAACGCCGGTTTCCCGGGTGGTTATGGTGGGGGTGGAACCTCCACGAGCCACCGTTCTCAGGACGTAAGGATAATTTTTTACACCTCTATGCCAACTTTCGAGTATCCTTCGCACATATTTAAAGTTAGCACGCATTCTAAGCGAAGTCTGTACCACCAGGAAAAGAAACGTCTCAGACTACAAGATGCAAACACATAAACTATAAAACAAAATAATGTACTTTTACGCCCGTTTGCCCCATATAATACATCCCAAAGCTTCAGTTCGACGTAACGCGCACTGACGTCGAACTGACGGCCACAACGTTTGCGAGGGGCTTGATAACGAAGCTATATTACTTGATAAACAGCTAAAATACGCATCAAGAATTTAAAAAAAAGGCATTGAGATTTTGCAGTAGTGCCAACAAAACCCCGATTACTTTTTTTAATAGTCAGTAACACGTACATTAGCTTTTTTAACAGGTTGTACTGCTGGGCTATCAAGCCGCTCGTAAAAGTTGGTACCGTCGATTCGACGTCAGAGCGCTGCAAGTCGAGCTGAGGTTTTGTGGTGTATTCTATAGGACGAGGGGTGTAAGAGTATGCCCTCTTTTTCTAAGAGAGTAGCTTTGCTTAGATGTATCTTATGAACTAAATCAAAATTGTCTGTCGAATTCTGCTTCAAGAAAATTTAGTGGAGGATGGCATAGAAAACCTGAAGCACGGGGCAAAAAAGGTGGTTAACACACAAAACTCTATTTGTAGTTTTGTGTTTTGTCCGCCAATTTTCCCCGCCTTCCAGTGTTACTAGAAAGTTTTAGTAAATCGTATTCTCCGGAGAGCGGGCCCAGCGGACGCATGCTCAATCCATGCTTCAAAGTGACGGCAAGAGCTCCCGCGAGCAAAGCTCTCTTGAACTCTCGGTTTGCTTCAGTGGAGGTTGCTCAGCGAACTTGTAAGGCTAACTTTGCATTTCCCCTAGAAATCCCGCTCCATTTCTTTCATTCTTAGTGAAAAGGTGAATCATATATCTCACACTAATCCACACCCTTTCCTGGTTTGCACATGCGTAGATCAGCGGCAACTACCAGTTCGGCTACAACGAGCAACACGGTACCGGCGGCACCTCCCGATGGGAGTCCGGCGACGGAGCTGGCAACAAGAAGGGTTCCTACAGCCTTCGCGGCGCTGATGGCCGCACCCGAACCGTGAAGTACGTCGCTGACGGCGGCGGATTCCGCGCCTCCATCCACACCAACGAGCCCGGCACCGCTCCGTCGTCCCCGGCCTCAGCCGGCATCAATGCCCCAGTCCTCGTGGTTCCCGCCGGATACGGAGGACACGGAGGCTACGGAGGCTATGGAGGAGGCTACGGTGGAGGCTACGGTGGGGGCTACGGTGGAGCCTACGGAGGAGCCTACGGTGGACCTTATGGCGGAGGCTACGGAGGCGCCTACGGTGCCGGTCTGGGTGCTGGTGCCACCAAAGCAGCCCACGTCTTTGGACCCGCCATTGCTGGAACGGGCTTCGGCGGATACGGGGGCTACGGTTTCGGAGGTGGCTACGGCGGCCACATCAAGCACCTCTATTAAGTTAAGCTCTAGGAGTAGAACTCTCTGTTGACTCAATTGCGTTCTTCTGTCTCTTCTCTCCGTGTGCCTCGTGTAAAGTCCTCCCCTTCTTTTCGAATCGCTGCTCAAATAGGTGCTTTTTGTTACGTCGCTTAGTCCTGCGTGTTGTTGTCCTTTGTCGTTATCGTCTGAATAAACGTGCTGTTGGTCAATTGGTTGTTCCCTCGTTGGCGGTTTTTGCTTTGCATGCGGTAAACAAAGCTTAATTTTTCTTTGGGTGAAGTGCCATTGCTGCAGTTCAGAGGTGCTAGAGCTTTGTACATGGGATGACCTCAACGGTTTCATTCTTTCCACCATCCTCATCTTTGTTCTCCTTTATCTTGGTGCTCCTTTTTTATTTCCATGGAAGTTCCTGCTTCTACCAAAGATCTCTCATGTGGACATCCATGCACAGGCATAGCAACGTAAAGAACTGGGATCTGACTGCAGCGCGAGTTTGATGTGACATATGATGGAGTAGGGGCTTCGATTTTCATTAGATCAGGACGTTGCCCTATAATGTTTGTAATCGGAGAAAATTAAGTATGATTACCTGCACAAGTTTTAGTTATGCGTTTTGTTGCTGTTCCTTTCTTGTCTACTTTTCCTGCTAATAAAGGTTATATTGAAATTTCAAACTGAATTATTGTGTGCATATAGCCACATCTTACAAGAAAAAGCTTTTTCCACAGCTGAAAAAGACATGCAAACATGGACGTAAATGGTGTAGTGGGTAACCGGAAGTTTTGACCCACTGACTCTAAGAACTCTAACTCGTTTTAACTCTAACTAGTTTTGACCCACTCTAAGAAATATTTAAATCAAAGGGACTGAAGATAATGTGAACAGTTACAGTACAATTATATTATAGATGCACAGAATGTTTTTACATGGTCCAGATTTTTCTCAAAAAGCCGTAAAACCTACGCTATGCGGTCTGCGTATGTGAGTTATACGGCCAGGGGGATGTAATATAAAGGTACAATGTTCACAATTAATCCGATCCTTTGCTAACATTTCTTATTAAGTAACTTTTTAATCAGTGACAATTAACTATACAGTAACAATGAGAAACTTTCTGGGCGTCATCGAAAACCACTAAACCAGTAAGGTTTAGTACAATCTGAAGCAAACAAAGAGCGCAGGGGTGCTCGGAGTTACCTACCGCCTGCTTTAGGAGTTGTACGTTCAGCGCATCCATGTGCTTCATTTTTTCCGCATTTTCGTGTCCTCCATATTGGCTTCTCTAAACCCGCGTCCATCGACAGGATTTTTCAGAGATCTGATTGGTTGACTCGGAACGTCGGCAGCGCGTTTCTTGTGCATCGATTTGTCCACTGGGAAAACTCTCCTATGCACAAAACACACATTGGCCACCGCACATCGTATAAGTATTTATGACTTCACCTCACCACCGACCTCACTCGGAACAGTCACATTAAAGAAGTTGTTTTCAAGACTAACCGCAGACTTGGCTATCTAAGACGCAACCTGAAATTCGCTTCACCTGAAATGAAAACAAAATCAGCCCACACAACCCAGCTAATATATCAATTTGAATATGCATCATCGATAGGCCCGCCACTTTCAAAATAATCTCATTAACGATGTAGAGAGCATTCTTCATATACTTCATAGAGACTATTATATTCCAGCGTCAGGTCACTTCGCAATCGTGCAGGCCTCCAAACCCTTTCCGTACGCTCGCAAGCTCTTCAGACACCTCCTTCCTCATAAAATATATGCTCACAACCCCTATATGAAAAAGGCCCTTCAGAACACCCCCGACCGACCTTCTGCAAGAGTTGACAATGTGTGTAAAATTAAATTCACTCGTGCTTCACATTCGTTTTCCGCTGATTCCACACTATCGCTTGCAATTGCCGAATGAAATTTATTCCCAAATGAGATGGTCACAAAAGCTAACACCACTAAGTGTCATATGACTCTCAGTACATTTATTAACCATAGAAACTAGATTTATTATTGTATTAGAACTGCAATAAAATAATATGTCAGGGTTAGCCCCCCACCCACACCTCCATATTTTTTTGTGTGCGATACCAGAAAACGGGTTTTGAAGGAAAAACAAAATAAGTAAATAAATTACACTCCCCGCGTTTGCACATAGCAGGCGTGGGTACTTCGCGTGTGCAGAAACCAGATTCCCGTGAGGCAAAGCCACTCCTTATTTCTAGAATTAAAAGCGCTAACAAAGACCAGGACAAAAAGGAAGGCAAACCGGACGAGCGCTTCCTTTTGTCCTTGTCTTTGTTAGCGCTTTTAATTTTATAAGTCATGAACCAACTCAGCCCGCTTCGCCACTTTAGTCCGCTCCTTATACGCTGTGTCGACGGCAGGGTGCCCGCAGTGACGCGAAGAAAATAATCCTGGCCGGGTAACCGACGGTTCGTGGTGCCTTCTATTTTAGGAATCCGTAACTATTCATCACATCTAAATGTTCACTACTTAATCGCGCGTGTGATGGGTATCCGAACTGATATACCATAAATAAAACAAGAATGGTCAGGTTTATTGTTCGATATTGCCGTGTTTCACCAAAACTGTTTTTTTGTTTGTTGTTGACTTTGTGATTAGTGACACTCGTTGCACAACAAAATCACTACGATGAAAAACGTTGCAGTTTTTACACTGGAGGCATCTGAACAGCGTAGTACAGTACTGGAGAATTGACTTCTCCAAATTTATGTTTCAGTGTGCGACAGCCCTACCGCATAAGAGCAATCCATACAAATTAAGCAGCTGGCTTTCCCACGGACATATCTTTGTCTGTAAATCTTATTAAAGAACCATTTAAACTGTTTTACTTCGATAGAAAGTGCCAATCTATGTTGGATGTGCGGTGCTCTTCTGTGTCAAAGACTAGTGCACCAGAAATAAGAACGTGTAGGTCGTCTCTAGGAAGCCAGCTCTCCAATATATGCATTCGATTAGGCGAAAACGTGTAGTGTCTTCTACTCTAAACTACAACCCCGCTGGTCGGATACTACAGTTTCTGTTGCGTAACATTGCAAGAATGGACCAAACCGCCAAAAGAGTACTACCGCGAATTCGGTAACTCACACTAGTGTCATGGAGGGGAAAATGAACTGAGAAAAGATTTGCTAACGTAGGGAAGTATATAGCGCTTCGGTGCGCCCCGGTGAAAAGAGATGAGGTACACAATAAAAACAAAATAGCACTTATAAGGAACCACGAATCAAACGCGCTCCAGCTTATATAATTCTGAATTCATAGGTGACACGGAGAGAAAAACAGAACTAAACAAGCGTCTGCAGAGCGTGGCGGTGTAAGTTAAAGTTGTTGGTTTCCTCCCTCTGAAATGCAGAAAATGTATGCAACACTTTTAGTTCGCCTTTAATCAATATGAGCCCGTAAAATACAAGTATATAGTATACAATTTTTCATATTATCGTTGGCTTCAAATTTCGGACGCAGTGCGAAGTTATCCCCATGGTTTTATTGTAGTTTATCGCGTACTTGCAAAAACAAAACAAAAATAAAGATCTGCGGCGGTGCCTTTAAACCAGAATGACGGTAAATATAAATCGTCGGTGAAGAACGAAGACGACAACACGAATGCTTTAGACGCTAACGGATTACCTTGAAAGCAATGTTAGGCTAAACGATTCGCTTAAACCGCTTAAGCTTTAGTTAAAATGGCAGCGTTCGGATGAGCGGTTTTGATTTAAAAAAAGAAACACTTAGCAGAAGGGCTCTTTAAATTATTGCTCTTTCCTTCTTAGGAATTCCAGCCTGTCATTACGATTCGATAAGAAAATAACTCCTTGTAGGCACATGTTCGGGCCCTTTCTATCTCGAAGTATATATTTCAGATAATGATAACGCAAAACAAGAAACACGCTTAATTCACTTTCACTGCCTCTTTCACGGCGACTTCAAGTACGCAACCTTCTCTGCTGGTCTATTCACTTTCTGACGAACTGCTACGCTGTCCCATCACTGCCACCCGGACGTTTCGTGCTCCAGTGACACAAATGCAGCGCACTCGAGTTCATCGAAGCGAAACGCACCACAATTCCCCAACTCGCCTTCGAGTGTTGACAGCTTCTGTGTCAGCGGGAAACAAATTGACTGGTCGCCAGTGCGGCTCCAAATGCTTGCTTCCCTCGCAAAACTGCCTCCCACATCGGTGGCTTGTCTGATGTTTTTGTGGTTAGAGAATTCTCCCCGTCATCGTAAAAATGAATATTAAAATATTAGCTTAAACATACTTTGGTGTGAACTAGGATAAACATTCAGTTTTTTTTTTTATTATTTTTAAAGGCAGGGTCGAGATGGAACCGACGTTGAAATTATTAAATAAAAGAATCAGCGTTTTTTTTTTTTCATAGATCGAATTTTTTAGTTGGGTATACTTGTTTTATAAATTAGCCTACTCTAAAACAAAACATAACTTTTCACTATCTGGATAATGGAACTGCAAATCTTCTTTTGTATTCTACATGGATTTAGATTTTCCGAAATTATTCTTTTGTCTGAAACCTGGATTTCAGGTTTCCAGAAACAATTCCAGTTAGATCTCCAGTTCCATAATCTAGATAGCAAACATTTATATTCGGTTTCGCGGTAGGGGTAGCCAACGCCCAGTTCATTCACCCATAGTTATATTTTTTTCTTTATTGCACCCATAGTTATATAGAAACCAATTCGCATCCGCTCTAATATCAGGTGACTCCTTGCAATCTCCTCGTTTTTGTTTTTTCGTGTCTTCTTATTTTTGCGTCCATTCGCCTGGAGTATATTTCAAAGGGGCTCGGGTTTCGTCGAGCTTTTCCACAAACCGTTTATTGAACTTTTTTATAAATAAATATGAACTATTTCTCGGTTTCCGCGTGCTGAATCACGGCAGATATGCACAGTACTGACAATCTGCGCCGAGGACGAAATGATGTAACGCCCTTTCAAACTTAGCTCACAGCAAACAAGATAAATGGGCACCAGTAGACCCTTTTCTAAAATACCATCGGGTGACGTAGGTGGTTTTCTGTTCTTGGGCGCGAAATAAGCGATCGGAACCGATCACTCGCCCAAACGCCGACACAAGACGCTTTTTCGTTGCGTCGCCCGAGCCGAAGCTCACGCGGGACGCTAACGCGACCCTCGTGTCCAATGCATGCTCAGAGTAAGAGTGCTCAACAAAAACGAAATAGACTAGCGAAGTGCGTGGCTAAAGCAACTGCACATGCTCCGCTTCTTAAGCATATACTGTTAATCTGGCCTATATAACTAGCACAGGCAAGTAGTCTTGTTTAGAGTAAGCATATATAGCCACGCATTAAAATACTCTAGGCATAGCTATAGCGTAACTGCGAACGCAATAGGCCACGCACTCCACTGGTCCATTTTATTTTGTTGAGAACCGTATGTAATCAAACAATGGCGGACTTAAATAATTCGTCAGAACCTACAAGATGGCGCGCGTGTTCTAAAAAAAAAATCCTGCACCCACAATTCTTTTTTTAACCGAAGTTTAAACGCTTTGAGGAGGAATCGTTCGCTCTTCTCGTCATACACATAGTTCTGTCGCTTGTGATTTGTAGCGGTCTCCGTCGGAGAAACTCGAGAGGCCGTGCCCCAATAAAACCAGTTGTTTCTCACGAGCTCTGCGATGTGCAACACGCGATGCGACGCGTGCTTGGAGCGCATTGATCACGCGATGGGGCTGCCGATTCACGACGGCACACTACACGCCCCCTGACCAAGCTCCTCGGCGATTTCCGACGGAACAAAGGGTGATTTATAACCTGGGAGGCTCCCCTCGATGAGCTTCCAAGGTTCGGGGGATGTTTTAAAGGTGTTAAACGTTTCTCGACCACTCAACTCGGAAATATTTGCGAATAAAACACGTGGAATGTGGGAGGCTCGTGAAGAGAGGTGCGTTGTTTGGTACGTTAAGAGCTCGAGCTATCGGGTCCTTCGTCAGGCTATGCTGCAGTCTACCGATTTTTTATGCATTGCACTTCGCTTCACCTCACCTTTTGATGCCCAAAACTTTACATGAAATACTGGAGACCTACTAAATCCTAACGTGGATTTACAACAGACAAAATAACATAAATCTGGTCTAAAAAAATTTATTTTTCGTAATTATGTCTTTGAAATATTGATTGTGAGCAACACTGGGCATTTGCAGCATTATTTTACGACCAATAAGTGAAAGCAGTTACGACCTGGGAGAAGGCACAGATGCACTTCGCATTTCAAACAGTAAAGCCACTTGTTCCTGGCTTTGCAATATTTGCGCCTGCTTTCCTTCTCAGAGTTTCGAAGTCAGTGGTGCACGCCATCATACATCCCCTGTCAGCTTTGGCTTTAAAGGACAAGTGATCTGTTTTGAAGATGCAATCTGATCCTTCACTGCTAAGCGCAGGTATCCCAACCCTTGCAACAGACGGCGCTAAATTGATTGAGGCATACGTGGATTGGGAGAAATTAAACAATTCTTGAGTTGTTTCTCCTGAGCAATACTGGGCATCACAGGGTTAAGGCAGAGCGCAGTACACGCTTCAAGCCGAGAGGTCAATCAAAGAGTGCCAAAAGTGCAAAGTTAGGACCTTTGTTATTTTGTTGCGCGTGCTATAATCGGCCAACTAATCAAGTGCAGTGAACGCATCGTGGCCATGCAAGTTTATTATATGTAACATAACGAACGAGGTTAATGACGTCAGTACCGGGTGGATATAAAGACAGATAAAAACAAGTGATTTTGGCTGTATTTGAAAGGTTCTCTTGTGTTGTCTTTTTCTTCGAATTAAAAGTTTCTTATGTTTTCCGCACTTCACAGTCTGAGGTGTTATACTGTAGTTAATTATCACCAGCTTGCCTGCACACTCACTATTATTTCGTTATTATATGTGCCCGTGTATCTACGTCTTCTAGCCTATGGCTACTCTCTTATTATGGTGAAGATAGTAGAGGTGATGAAGTTCCACACTTTTAGAGGGGACTCGACAGCTCCTCCAGCAAAAATGGGAGTATTAGTACATAGTTTGCACATCAACGATACCGGAATGGGCTCATGACGCTCACCATAGGGCATGACTGATGCGCGTGCCTAAATCCATAACGTGGTCCCAAAAACAATGTGTTAAAACAGCCTATCTTTTGATCTAAATTTTCGTTTTGGCTTCCTAGCATTTGACGGTATGCACTGAACTAAAAGCTATTATTTCTGTCTAATTGTGTTGTAAGGAACAGTCGCTTTCTTAAGAGGCAAAAATTTCTCCGTTGTTATAAGTTGTTTGGTTACATATTTTACACGAACTGCTATAGTGGCCTCAGAAAACGTTACATTTTTGAAACACACTCCTTTTTTCTCGACGCACGTCTCACAATCTCAGTTTTATATTTACATTACATATATATGGAGCCTCTAGTGGACGGAGAAGTGGACGCAGGCGGCTTATTGACGTTGCATTTTGTAGTCTTTAAACACGCTTCAGCGAAAGCGTCGTGTACGTGCGTATCACCGGCGGTTGACACGCACGTGGTCACCTGCCGGTGATACGCGTCACATGTCCATGAAGGTGTCGGAGGTGACTTACTGACTTTGGATGTCACCATTTTCGGACACGGTTTCTTGGTGACGTAGCGGAAAGTGGCCTCAGATGCAAGGACGGCATATTTGTTTTAATAGTCCCGTTTTTGTTTTTCTTTACATTTCGTTTTTTTACTTTAACATTTACACACGCTTCCGGAAATAGTTAAGATAGACGAAGTTTTTAACATAATGATACATTTCAGAAACATCTGCTTGAATACATAAAAGCAAGCAGAAAGACTTTTTATTTATAACAATATTTTATTTAAAATTTACTCAATATACATAAAGTGAGCATTCTTTTCAAATGTTTGGATAATTGTAAATATGATAGAATACATGATCCATTTTACGATTGAAAAATGTTAAGAATAAGCGTTCCACTACATCCTTTGAATATGATACAATAAGGTTTTTAAATATTTTCTGGGAACAAATGATTCCGTGACCAGTTCTTAATGTAGTTTTCGGGAATATTTCTTGTATAGAGTGATATTCTGTACATAATCATCATTTATATCTCAGCAATCATTTCAAAGTAAATTATGTTTTAGTCCGTTGCTCAAAAGCAGTCTTCAGAGTGTATTGCATAATTTGTATTAATTAGCTGCACTCGTTAAACATATATTCCTTGCCCAGTGAAAGAGACAGCGAACTGTCTAAAGACTGTTTAAGTTAAGACACCACGAATTATTTTTTTTTTTTGTCCTAGTTCAGTCAGGATCCCCAAGGTTCTTTGTATGCCTCATTATTATTTTTAATTTATATTTATAATTTTATACTCGCTCATTCTTTCTTTTAATTTTCTTCCTGCGTAGAATGGTAAATCAGAGTAGTATTCTAGGGTAGCTGCACCATGCTTGAATTTCTATATGTTCTATTTTATAAACTCCAAAATAAACCGCTTCTTCTTATATCGGTTTGCATATCAATAAAATGAAAATATTTGAAATCTTGAAGGCGTAAGAATTAAATACTAGAACGGCTTTGTTGACCCTTTAATGCTTTGGACTGGGCAATGAAATTAGCCAGGCTGGTTGAGTGACTGTAACAACCTTACTTAAACCTTTACGTTATGGGAGAGACAATCAGCGCTATAGTGTGCTAGTTTCGCGTCCTTCACAATGTAAGTGGCATAAACCAATCTCGTTTTCCATAATAAATAAAATATCTGCAACAATTTTTTTCTTCATATTTTACATGTACGCATTTCTATACTTTGTGGTCCCGTAAACTTCATATGTAGCCAAGGTATAGGAGGCTATACTCAGGAAAATTGATAGTAGAGCTGCAGATGATGCAAAGCGAATGACTTCAGCTAGCGTTATCCAATGTGAACAGTTGTTTCTCGTTTTGGGAGAACGACAGCGTTCAAAATATTTTACTGTGCTTGACCAACATCAAGATGTCCAGGAGCAGCACGTTTACGGCTTTAACGCTTAATTGAATAACTCTTTTGTAACATCTCGCCCATTGAAAATGTTGACTGATACAAGGCAATATTCAGGAAAATAAATCTCAAAACAAAGTAATACACACCTGAACTGATCTTGACCTGACAGCAATCGAATGTCACGAGGTGGATACTTTTGGCAGGT
>JAZHYW010053718.1:0-11660 GCA_037355805.1 Ixodes ricinus
TAAACCTAACAGTCGCGTCAAAGCGACTCGTTAGGTTTATTCGGGATTTATTCGCGTCAAAGCGACTGTTAGGTCATTCGGGACTCGTGAGGTTTTTGGGTGTCTGCGCTTTGACGCGACTGTTAGGTTTATTCGGTCACTTATCTATCTCAACGGTCACTGCGATGTTCCGCGGTGTCCCTTTGTTAAGTCCTCGTTATATGTGTATGTACATATGTTTTTCTTTTGAGGCCACCTGTGTGTGTGTTTTAGACGCCTACCTGCCTGTCTGTGTTTTTGGGGTGTGTGCGTTTGACGCGACTGTTAGGTTTATTCGGGACTTATCTATTCAAGGTCACTGCGATGTTCCGCAGTGTCCCTTTGTTAAGTCCTCGTCCTCAAGTGGGGTTGTTTTGTATCGTTTGTGCGTGTTCCATCCGGTTCGGAAATGTCTGCAACAAAGGAGTTTATCTGTAGAGTGTGGTTGGGAAAAAAGTTCCGCGGGTACTTAAAGGCTGTTTGAGAAATAAACCGGTTAGCTGAGTTTGAGACGTTCTCTGTAGTCCTTCGTTCCTTCTACTGAAAGCTCTTTCCGATTTCATCCACCGCAGTCTCAGGTGTAATACAACATGATTAGCTACCACCAGCTCTCCTGCGCTCTCACCGTCTTTTCACAACCTTAAGCCTTGTTTGAAGATTTTACGACCACCATTCACCACCGAATTTCCAAAGGTTAGAACGTGAAAGTCTGGTTCGAGGTGAAAAGTCCTAGTCGAGCCACATTTTATCCGATCCGTGTTTCTTAAGTTTGGCAGTGTTCTTTAGTAGAGCAACCTTTTTTACGATAATCAAGTAGTTTAATTATGACAGGTCATATATAGTTCGGGCGGCTGCCGTAATCAATGCTGTGAGCGCATTCAAAACCACCACAAGAGCACCGAGTACATTTTAAAAAAAACTTTTCTTCACACTAGATTCGAATCGACCTTGAAACTCCTCCTCAGTTTCAGCTTAACCTTTTATTATTAAATTGTTGCGCCTTAGTTGATTGTTAAGGTCATGCACGACTTCAGCGAGTTCGAAGTTATCAGTGTTGGCGGGGCATGAGCGGTTGAGTACCTTGACTTTCAGCTATTTGACATCTCCCGAACATATGCGAGGTCTTGAAAATTGGCTTTTAAGGCGATCACTCTTGAACGTATCTCAGTGGTAATTACTTTAGAAATTTTATCAAGTCGGCTTGCATATTCACTCTGGTGTTTATTGTTAGTAGCAATCAGTACTTCAACTCTTTTTTCAAGTTTTGAAATTTCGCTATCTCCGATAAGGTGATCAGCTCCGAGGTTACGTTCAATATGCCCCGCACACAAAGGCAAGACTAAACAAAACACAAACACTTGGTCTAACAAGGGGCACTAGGGTGAACCAGAAAACTGATTTAGATTTGACTTGATAGGCGCTTTAGGCATGCGAAAAGCACCAATCCGTCACGATAAATGTACAATTCAACACCCATGGTTTGGGATCTGCAGTCAACATGCAAAGGAAGACAAAGTGGTCTAATACACGTTACCTGGGTAAACGCAGGTCAGAGTTAGCACCTTGTGAAGATTGGGCTGCAGATCCCGCGTTGCGCTTGTGTCTGGCTGGTTACATAGCTGCGTCACATGTATAAGTTCGTAGCACGTGAGCCCAGGCTGCGATCGGATGGCGTGCACTCAGGGAGCACCTTGCGGCATGCGTTGAGTTGAAGCCACTCACGTCGTCATGCAGTCGCGACAGCGAGGCACTAGCTGATTTGAAGATAGCTGGATGCGGCGCAGAATGTGGGTTGTTATCTGAGTAAACGTAGGTCAAAGCACCTTGTGAAGATTGGACTGCAGATAATATGATGTTTACTCTCGATTTCTTCTGTACAGCAATAGCTGTCGAGGGTTGATGATTATAGAGTTATTATAATGTACGCTACAGGTTCAACTGACTCTAGTGTATGTGAGACTTCTAATTTCAAACTGAAGGCAGACAGCAACCAGTTCATTTTTGCTGTGCTCCTGTGCTTGCCTATAGAAAAACATGCATGAATGTTGTCTCTTCGCCGGAGAATAACAAGAATTACCTTTTTTTACTTGGGTAGGTAACTTTATTAACATTATAAAAGTAGGTAAGTTTATTATAATTATAAAAGTACAAGTTCTTTTGATAAAGTATTTTTTCTATCAGTTAGCAATGTAACTTCCCAGTATTCTGGGTTCAGTCCTATGCTCCACGGCAAGTATGCAAAGACAAGCTGTGATTTTAAGCAAGAATCACAGTCGAAAAGAACGTAAGACTTGTTCAAAGAGTGCCAACATCCCGATGACGCTAATATCGATAATCTGAGATTTTTATATGAAACTAAAGTGACCCCCAAAAAAGTGAAAAAAGGAGGAGCAGTTTGCAGGTAGCATGGATCCGGGTTCTGCAGTGAACCGCACTGCAGATTTTGGCATTCTTCAAGGGGTCCACCACCACCTTAACCATACGCAGCCCCGGCAACCGTTTAAGTACTGTTCTCTGCCAGGTCTCAAGTCTCGTGCGCCATGCACCATTGAAATTCGTCGTTTTACTGCACCCATGCATGCACCCATATATGAGCAATAGAGTAAGTAAAACGATTGGTATTGATTGCAAATCGCACTCATTACTCGGTTTTGCTTTATTTTGGTCGTCTATACGCACAAATAGGTACTTGCCCAGTATAAGTATGTTGTGCTTGACGTCGCTCTGGATTCTCGAGATGCTCTTTATTGCTTTGGTACGTAAACCCCCGCAGAAAAGCGCCGATGCCGTGTTCGCGCTAATAGTGCCGGCCTACAGTGCACGTAAATACATGTACCAAGCCATTTTAGCACAGTTTTTGATGCATTGAGTTTGAACGAAAAACGCCGTAACTGACCAATAGTTTCGTCTGCGGAACTGAGAAATGCTCCAAGCTATCTAGTACCTACGAATTATTTGTGATATGCATCCATATAATTAAAAAGCTTCTGACACGGCAAAAAACTTTTTTTTTCATGCCAGGCGTTAAAATTGTGCATCAGGACATCACGAAAAAATTGTTTCACTTTAGAGTTCCGTAGTTTTTTTTATAAAAAATAGAAATACGAAGCCCAATTCAAAGTGCCCGCCAGTGCCCTGTGACGTAACAATGTACCGCAAGATGTCAGGGCGGTCAGAAGGGAGGCATCGCCGGAAGTCACGTGAGTTGTATCACTCCTCGTGCTTACCGCAACCGCATGCAATATTTTTTTAATATTTTTGTTATTCCTCGCATTTCCGCGAGCAATCCAAGCAGACAAGGTTTCTTTTATTTGCTTTTCATCGCCTAATGTTGCTGTAAAAGGTAGAAGAAGATGAGTCAGTGAACCTAGTGAGCAAGTTCTACTCATGTTCTAGACAAAACACGTACTTTATGCTCGACGTCTACTTATACTTGGTACGCTCACCAGTTCGTATTCTCTAGACGGCAGGCATCTTCAGCCTGGAGAGTATCCGATGATTCGACGACCTCGGTGTCTGAACATCCAGCAATGCGATCGGGCGTGTCGTATGCTAGCAATCTAAGTTCTGCGAGCGTTTTAAATATTTATTTTTTTCAAAACTCGATAGCTTGTTTTGTGCCCAGTATGGCTTTGTACCATCGGACTGATAGCACGCACTCGTACACTGGCTGGTACTCGCAACGCTTTCATCATTGACCTCCATCACGTCGATCCACTCTTCGTCCTCAACTTTTACAGCACGCAAACTAACCAACGGTGCAGCGATAAAAAGCTAGTGGAACTGAAACTTCGTTTTCTACGATCGCTCGTGGAGAAGACCAGAAAAGAAAGTCTTAGGCACGGTTGCGGAGAGCACGAGAAGTGAAACTCACGTGACTTCCGGCGAACCCACTTTTAGTGACGTAGTTTGATGCCTCCCTTCTACCGCCCCAACACCTTGCGGTACATTGTTACGTCACAGGGCACTGGCGAGCACTTTGAATTTTTTTGGCGTGTCAGAGGCCCTTTAAGCGCAGGGAGTAAATGCCCTCACTTTTCCCCATGGAAACCCTTTATATCGAAAGACAATTTCAGAGTGGTCGCTGCCTGCTTCAGTACACTACTTCCTGAAAATCCCTGCATCCAACACTGTGCGCTTTGCATTATGGAATCTCTTTGGCCAAGGAGAGGAGTGGCATGGTTTTGATTTCCATTGCTCCCGTAACGAAGTTATGCATCTCAGCACTGCATTAAAATAAAGTTATCGCTCGTCTGTGTTGCGCCCATTCATCTTCGTGAGAATCCTCGTTCAAAAACGAATCCCCGCAGCCGTGAGGACCTGCCTAGATTTAGCAAGGAGCAGGATTAGGGTCGGCCGCGTCCCATACTTTTCTGGCGGCCTGGCTCACCCCAGAAAGCAGCATGACTTTCTCGGGTCACAGATCATTTAAAAAGCCTATAGGTCATTGAGACCATGGAACAGGATGATTAGCCCAATACCCTTTTTCTTCTTTCTTTGTTTACCTGTGCACACACTCTGGTACGTTAGGAGCCCCAAAAAACGTGTCATTCTATCCGTATTGCTAAGCAATACAATGCATTTAAGAAAAGTGACATATGCAAAAATGCATGCACTCTATTTGATCGTGACGGGATGTCGTGGATTGATGTTGGCATATCGAAACCCACGTACGGTGACCAAAACGTACCCAAGGCTGCATTGCGCGGCACTGCACCGCTATGGCTCGCTTCAATTGTGCACGAGGTATATTTGATAGCGCACATTATCGCCAGTTGAAGCTCCAGCGTCAATTATAATAACTTTATGTCCATAATCACAGCTGGTGCAAACGTTGGCTGATGCGAAGCCGAAAATAAAGCGCAGCTGGAGACCTCGCGGGAGCGCCTGCCTCCATTCCCACTGCCGTCGTAAATGTCTAGCGGCACTGCACATACTGTAAACGACTTATTTTCCGCAGGCTCAATATTTCGCGATTTAGGTCAAAGCTGAAGTTTTGAAATAAATCGCGGGTTCTCATTTTCGCGACGCGGTGGGATCATCTCAATATAGATTTCAATAAGTTCAAATTTTACCGGAACTGTTCGCGGGACCTATTTTTCGAGAATTGTAGGCGATTCGCGAAATAGGTCCTCGCGAAAATTAAGTGGTTTACAGTATATCCTCGGTTGAGTAGAGGTCCATGAATAACTCTGTGGCAGTATCGTTGAAGATGAAGTAGCGTACACGTTCACTACGCTATAAAACGCAAATAAAATATCGTTTTTTTGTGTGTGTTCTTTTTAATTCGAGAAGGGTATTAAAGAGCATCAAATTATACCGCTTGAGTTGGTGCCCCGAATAAGCACTTTCCAATGCGATCGTTGCTTTCGTTACAGTTGTTCAATTTTACTAGAAAATTATGTAAAGAAAAACTCGAAATCACGTGTTCGTACTGACTTCTTGGTGCCATGTACATCCCTGACGATGTCGCATGCTATACGTGTGGATTGTAAAGATTCGCTTAATCCACATACTAATATCTGCTTTTAAAATCAAAGTTGCAATGTGGCACATAAAACAATAATTAAGAAACAACGAGCTACTTGACACATAAAAGTTAATTACCCTCCTGATCTTGACGGTCATTTCTCAAATTTGGCATTTAATAATAATAGTGTTTATTTCCACCATAAGATGATGGTGGCGATCAGGAAAAAAGCTGTGAGGTACAGCTTGACGGGTTCCTGACCGCCTACAGCAGCAGCGACAGAGTGGGGAAATAATAGATCAATTGAAAGAGAAACACAAATTTACAGAAGATGATCGCTATCACAACATGTTAAGCACAATACCTTAGATTATCACAATGTTGACATATAGGGCATGACGGGCAAACAAAAACAAAAACAAGCTCATAGTATTAAGAACAAAACACGGAGTAAAGAGAGCAACTACACTAATCATCATTGAAAAAAGGGTGACCTCACTTCACTCAACGATAACTTGTCCCAATCAATACCTTTAGCTAATAACTGATTAAATAATTTAGGAACAGCGTATTTGAGCGTTTGTGTGCCATAGTTTGTTCTCGGTGTGACCACCTCCCAACATTCAGCTCTGCGGGTAGGGTAACTATGAATGTGTTTCGAGATTTGTGCAAGATTTATAAAAAAATTCATATTTCTAATTTGCTCCACTTTTAGGCTAGTAGCAAGCCTGTAATCATATAATGTGTGGACATTTATGACATGAAATTTTTTGAATAAGCTAGCTGTATGAAAGTCAAACGGGACATCTCCTATGGCTCTAAGTGCTTTCTTTTGCAACACATGCAGCTTTTCTAGATTAGTAAAAGTCGTTGTACCCCAAACTAAGTGGCAGTAATTTAAGTGGGAGTGAAATAGAAAATTATATAATAATAATTTTACTTTTTCTGGCAAAATATAACGATGACGATTTAACATGCCCACAGCCCGGGATAGCTTTGGAATAAGGTAGTTTATATGATTTTCCCACGACATGTTCTCAGAGAAAGTAACACCTAACAGCTTAAAGGAGTTTACCATTTCAATTTTGCTAGAATTTAAATTTAGGTCTTTTGTGATGTTTACAAGTTTATTTTTAGGACGAAAAAGCACGGCTTTTGTTTTCTTCACATTTATTTGCAACGCGTTGTTCTCACTCCATATTTCTAATCTCGACAGAGTCAGGTTTGCCATATCAATTAAGGTATCAACATTATTTGAAGTAAAGAGTATACTTGTGTCGTCAGCGTAGTTGACAAATTTTGCATTTGGATTAATATTAGTGATATCATTAACATATATATTAAAAGGAAAGGGCCCAAAATACTACCCTGTGGTACGCCAGAAAGAATAGGTTTTATGGTGGAGGAGTTTTCATTAATACTGACATATTGCATCCGATGCCCCAGATACGACCGTATTAACTCTAAAGCGTGCCCTCGAATTCCATAATTATCTAATTTAGAAAGTAGAATTTGATGATTGAGACAGTCGAAAGCTTTAGTAAAGTCTATGAATACTCCAAGGGCCATCATTTTGTTTTCAAAGCTTTGCAAAATGAATTCTTTTTGAACGAGTAGGGCAGATTCCGTAGATTTGTGCTTTCTAAAACCGTACTGCGACGCTGTTATCAAGTCATACTTATTAGAAAAGTTGGTTAATCGGGTATGAATGACTTTTTCGAGTGCCTCGGAAAACACTGGCAATATTGAGATGGGTCTGTAATTTCCCATTTCATTTACGTTTCCTTTTTTATGCAATACTGAAACCTTAGCAATCTGCATTCGCTTAGGAAATACTCTTGTGGCTAGAGAAATATTGAATATGTGAGTTATCACAGGTGCTAACAAATGAATCACGTGCTTTACAGGCCTTATTTGAATACCATCTACGTCACAGCTTCCACTATTTTTAAGCTGAAAAAATACACTCAACACTTCTGGTTCTACCACAGGGTCTAAGAATATCGTGTCACTGTTTCTTTTATCGCTAAAAATAGCAGCATTATTTGTTGCAGACGTACTCACAACATTTACAAAATGTTCGTTGAAAGCATTTGCCAATGAGCAACCAGTAAGTTCAGTGCCGTTATGCAATTTTTCAATAGAACTGGATGGGCGATCACATCGTGGTTTTGAGCCATTTCCTCCGAAAAATTGAAGACATGTATCTTATGAGATATTTACATCACATCTTTAAAACTCTCGTGAGCAAAAAATAAAAAATATAAAGTACTTCTTTAACAATATGGCCCAGCCTATTAGCACGGGAACACGGGATCAACACTCGAAACGAAAAAAAACTTCAACGGTGGTTAATTTGCCTCCTTTTTTGTTTGTTTGTTTCAAGTGTACTTTATTAAACCTTTATTCTTTTTTAATGCCCCAACTGTTCTTGGGGTCAATCGTTTGCATGCGGTAGGGCCTAAGCACAATAAGAAATGCGTCATTGTTGCACCGCAAGTCGCGTAAGAATTGCAGATCTTATTTTTCGCTAGTAGAAAAAAATATACTGGGGTTGAGTCGAGGCAGGACATTAAAGCGTCACTGACAACCTCAGCAGCATTATTCGTTACCCTCTCGAACGCTTCAAAAGTGCGCGGCGAAACACACAAAACCAAAATCACGAAAAATATTTGTGGCGCGCGTGAAAGAGCCCGTCAAACTTTGTATCCTACCTCCCCTGATCCAACCTCCCCCTCGCTTCTCTTTTTTATTTTTTTTTTCGTGACGGAATTGACGAAGGAATTTGGAAATCGTTACAGAGCAACTCCGCCTAATTCCGACAATTTCGGGAGAATGAGTGATGTCACATTAAAAAGCACTAATAAAAGGCCCTACGTCATTTGCCTCTCAAAAAATGGGATATATATTGTTAAATCTTGCTTTAAACATGAACAGAAATTGAAAACGAAACTTCGGCTCCGTCTGGCAACGTCGACCTCGGGCCTCCAAGATCATGGCTGTCACGTGGTAAGATATGTCACGTGATCCTCTTCCGATGAGGAGGGCGTGTGCCAGGCGCAAGCGTCGTCTGCGCAGCACTCTTCCTCTCGTTTTTGTGTTTACGACATACGACGACATCTGCACAACTGCGGCATCCGTCTGCGCGCGTAGTGTGAACGAAACTCCGAGGCAATAATCACAAACGATGAGACGACGACGGCGGTTATGACGCGCGAAACGGCGGTACCACGGCGGGACGGCCGGGCGGCTCCCAAGAAGCTCGCTGCGCGGGCGCATTACGCCAATCACGTGGACACCGCCAACATTGCTATACTTCGTTTCAGCTTGGGTCCAGACGCAGCCGATGCTACAAGCACGAGCGTGTGGCCCCGAACAGTGCCTGTACTGCACGAGCGCGCGTGCTTGGCAGGGACGCTGGAAGCCCGGAGCTCGCGCTTGTAGCATCGGCTGCGTCTGGACCCAAGCTGAAACGAAGTATAGAACTCCAGAACCGAGCCACGCCGTTTCACTGCGCAGCTGGAAATATTTCATTCAAAATACTTTGCTGGCAGTAACCTGAACAATTCAAAAATATGTTTTTATTTTTTTTTTTTTGGGGGGGGAGGGGGGTTGACAATGCTACTAATATATTAGTCAGAATATGTCAAACAAAGAGCATTTCTGTTTTAGCTTTTCAGGTTTTTTTGGGGTTACGTTCGCCACTGGCGCCGTGGGTTTTCTGGGTTATCTGCAGGAAAAAATACGGCGTACTCGTCGACTGTATTTTCATTTCCTTCCGGAAGCTCGCCACTTTATTCGCCCCATAAGATTTTTGCGAAGTTTGTGAATTAAAGGTTGTCAAAACAAACAGAACAAATGGTCTCCATCTTGTACGCCCAAGTTAGACATGATGCTACCGGGACTGTTCTTTGTTTCCGCTATCCGTTCGGTTAGCCAGCTTACCGGCGTAAGCGAGCGTACCGTCGCACGGTTGGAGTCGGAGGCTCTAAACGGTCCTCTGAAGTACCCAAAGCGTAAAAGGCTTCGTCTGGTGACTGGAAGATCACCCAAAGTGAACTGTGAACTCGGCTCAAAACCTATTATATTCGAGTGCTGCATTAGCATTCGACGTGAACTGAGGCTCATTCACGTACTTTAGGCCGAAAAATGGAGATAGTCAATGCTTGTTGGGGTTTCGAAAAGGGTCTATTGTCATATGTATATGCAATGTCCTGCTAGATAGCAATGCCTGTATCCAGAATCAACACATGCAATTAAAAGTAGATGCTCAGAGGTGTGTTTGTGTTTGTAATTAACAAGTTACAGAAATACTATTTTTTTTACGAGTGTTATATATATTATTTGTAGCTGGCCTGTTTCTTGTTAAATAATGTCAGTGTGTTATGATGTTATTATCATGTCTGTATCTTTTAAATATCCTCTCTGCAATGCCTACAAGGGCCCTTGGAGAGAATAAATGAATATATCACATTTTCACCTCACTGGAGATTGCTTTTGGACGCGTTCAGGAGAGGAGAAAGGAGTGCAGTCGCACGCGACAAGTCTGCCAGTTTGGCTTGTCCCATGTATTCGTATTAGAGGTGGTCATAGATGCGAGTGTCCTCTAAAGCTCCGTGCTTACAGTGGACACAATTCTTGATGTGCTGACTCTGCAGGCGTAAAGGCTGGAGCGTGGATATGATGCATACTTGGTTAATATATCGAATATGTGTATTTCCACTTCATAACATGATTGTTTATTCCTATCAAACGGTTCCATAACAAGTTCTTTCTTCGACAGTCTCGTGTCAGGCGTTCAGTCATAGTGCCTTTGCTTCTTGTTGTCGGATGACGCTCCAGCTCCTGGCACGTCGGCATTTAGTTTTGGGTGTCGCGTCAACCATGGCATGAAGTTCATGTCCTGTGCCAAGGGGACTGTTTATGAAATACCTTTTTTATGCGGTCACTCATATATAGGTCCGACGGGGCGTTGCCTCAACATTCGTCTACGCGAACACCACAGTTCATTAAACGGTAGCGCGTACTCCCATTTAGCTGTCCACTGCCGTGATTGTGGGTGTGAGCCAAGATTTAGTGACACAAACGTGCAGTTTAAACACAAAGATCAGCTATCAGGGAGTTAGTAGAAGCTCATCATATAGCACAACGAAAACCCGCGTGCGTGAGCCAACCATCCATCAACCTAGTGGACAATGAGATAGTTTTTTTTTGGACATGGGGTTGACCAGAGAATTCGCAACTTTCATGACCTATAGGGGGCGCACTTGTGCCTATCAAAATGGCTGTCATCTGGATGATCGTCGTAGAACAGCGGTACGAGGCTGGGTCTGCGACGCGTAAGTAATTCTAGCTTTGCTATATACGAGATGTATTAGAGCCTTACGTTATTTTTTCACGCCAGGAAGGTGTAGGCAAGCCCATTTATTATGAGGTCAATCATCCAGGAGCTAGGGAACGCAGATCTCACACCGCGGTACCACCATCGCTGAAAGTTGCGAATTGAAGATCGAGATTGAAGATCGAAGAAGAGAAGGAGGAAAGAAGACGCGATGACTTATACCTGTGCCGGTGTGTTTTATAAAAAAACACCGCGCTTTGCAAACACTGGGGTGTTTTAATTTGATTTCATTTATAATGTTACGCGCGTAATGGCGAATGACTGGTGGAAGAGGAAAAGAAGCAGCAATCCTCGCGTGTATTTCTCTGTATGTCTCCTGAGTAGATAGTTGATAGTCAGCGCCTCGTCCTGCGTGTTTCTCTTCTCTTCTTGTCCGTGTGTTGTTCCGCTGTTTTTTTAAAATGGATTCATACCAACTCGCCCAACTTTCCAGTTTAGTAAGCTTTATTTCTACTACAAAGGGCTCTTTTCTATGTTCTCCTCACCTTCTTTCGGACCCTTGATGTTTATCTGCCTTAATCGCCGTTTACGTGTGCAAGGCCAGGGCGGCATCGTGGTATGAAAAAAATATCTATGTGCCCACCAGAATTACAAGCTGTCTCCGGTTAGTTGGTTCCGTCGTCGGGTCATTCCAGGAGAATGTGCCGAGTTTTAAGATCCGAGTTCGCTTCATCAAGCATCAAGTTCGCTTCTTCAAGGACTGTCTTCGGGTGGCATGTACCAACAACGCACGACATCCTCGAGATTTCCGCCTGTATTAAGCCGGGAACA
>JAZHYW010053721.1:0-101093 GCA_037355805.1 Ixodes ricinus
ATTGGTGCATATCATAGTGATCTCAAGCAATCATCACTACCGTTTCAAAATTATGTATATATACTGTAAATAAACATTTCGTGAACTGCTTTCGTGTGTCTTTTGGTGAATCATTGTAGTGATGCACTACAGCTTCGCTGGCCAACCACCGTCACAAGTGGAAGGGGCTCCAAAGTATTATTAAAGATCACGTTTAAGAGCTTCAATAGAAAAAATTATGTCCTTTTTCTTCCTGTTCGTCCGGGGATTGTTATCGTTATTCTTGTCCAACTCGCTTGCACCGCTTGCATTAAATGCATTATTATCATAACCTTAAAATGCAGGACATTCACCCTTGTTCGTGTTAGAATTGTGGCAGCTGTTAAAACCCGTTTCCTCTACTGATTTCTAACTCCTGGTTAGCTCAGATGGTAGAGCGCTTCAATGGAAATGGAGAATCCCTGATTCGATACCAGGACCAGGCGACTTGTTTCAGCCGAGCACCAGTCACCCTAGCCGTGTTTGGAGATTTTTGTTCGTCCTTTTTCCCCCTTGTTTCTCTTCTCCAGGGATTATTATCACGATAATGTAATTAATGTAAAGGTGACAGCTGATAACACCTGTTTGCTCTACTAAGGTCTAACGCCTGGTTAGCTCAGTTGGTAGAGCGCTCCACTGGAAATAGAGAGGTCCCTGGTTCGATACGAGGTCCAGGCGGACTTTTTCGGTTGCGGACCAGTCACCTAGCTGTATTTGGAGATTTGTGTTGTTCCTTTTCTTCTTCTTGTCCTGGTATCGAACCAGGGACCTGTCCATTTCTATTGGAGCGCTTTCTACCAACTGAGCTAACCAGGAGTTAGACGCCATTACAGCAAACGGGACTATTATCGTTCTTCTCCAGGGACTATTCTCGTCATTCTTGTCGAGCTCGCTTGCACCTTCGTATTAAAAGTATTATCATCATAACCTCAAATGCAGGCTGTTCACCCTTGTTGGTGGTAGACTGGTGGCAGCTGTCATAACCCGTTTGCTGTACAGGCGTCTAATTCCTGGATTAGCTCAGTTGGCAGATGGCTCCGAAGGAAATGGACAGGTCCCTGGTTCGACAACAGGACCAAATGGATTTCTTTCAGTCGTCGCACCGGTCACCTAGCTGTGTTTAGAGATTTATGTTTGACCTTTGTCCCCCTTGTTCCCTTCTCCGGAGATTTTTGTAATTATAAAGTATGTATCCCTGGTACAATACACGAACATTACCTTACAAAAAAAGACTATAAGCACCTTGTACTCTGTCTTTGACGCAGGTGAAGTATAGTTAAGTATCTGGGCCCGTTTGCTTGAAGCGCTAGCCACGGCTAAGAGTTAGCCGCAGTGCCTAGGAGAGGGATTTTGAAATCACGTGACTGGCTCGGTCGGGATGCGGAGAAACATGGCGGTGCCCCGGTGAGTGAGCGCCGCTCGCTTTGGAACTAATATGTCATTGTAGCTGCAATATCAGGCGCGTTAGTCTGCAATGAATGGTGCAGGAGAGTTTCGCTTTGCCTTACCTCACTTAAATCGCAAAAGCATGAGCAATAACCTCGCCGCATTTTTTAGATAGTCTTTCGATTCTGGCCATTTCTAAGCCTAAATGAACGCGATAATTGTCGGCATGGCAACGTCTTTGCAAAGCGGATTGCCTTGACTCAATCGCCCGGGTATCGATAGCACACAAATGCAGACAGCGTCCCAATAGACCTTTTTTGTAAATTACCCAAGCATCGAGGAGAACGCTGGAAGTGTAATTCTACAGTCCGCGTGTGCTGGCCTTCTTCTGATAAAAGATTCGAAGTAAATAATCATAATAAGGCTTTGACAAACACGCGTGCAAGGCAAAATTTATTTTAGACTTTTTGCTTTAGAGCAATTACTACTGCAGACGCCAGCACTTGCAACCCGTGTAACTACACTCGTAGCATGCACCTCGGTAAATTTAGAAAAAGTTCTATTGGGACGCTGTCCGCTTTTGTGTGCTATCAATACCCGGGCGATTGAGTCAAGGCAATCCACTTTCCAAAGACGTTGCCATGCCGACAATTATCGCGTTCATTTAGGCTTAGGAATGGCCAGAATCGAAAGGCTATCTAAAAAATGCGGCGAGGTCATTGCTCATGCTTCGCGATTTAAGTGAGGTAAGGCAAAGCGAAAGCCTCCTGCACCATTCGTTGCTGACTAACGCGCCCGATATTGCAGCTACAACGACATATTAGAGAGTTTTAGTAGATCGTTCCGATACTTCCGATACCCCCGATAACGATACTATATATGTAAGCGCAAAGGCGGAGGCAGAGTATCGGGTATCGTTATCGGAGTCATCGGAACGATCTACTAAAACTCTCTATTAGTTCCAAAGCGAGCGGCGCTCACTCACCGGGGCACCGCCATGTTTCCCCGCATCCCTACCGAGCCAGTCACGTGATTTCAAAATCCCTCTCCTAGGTACTGCGGCTAACTTTAGCCGCGGTTAGCGTTTCGAGCAAACGGGCCCATCTTTGGAGCAGCCAGTCGGTGGCCGTCGGAGCGTTTCCTCACCTTCGGCAGCCTCTGGGCCGGGTTGGCGCAGCTGCGCCTCTTGAGCGCCTCGAAGGCCTCGTTGACCCTGCGCAGTCTTCGGCGCTCCCTGAGCGTGGCGGCCCGGCGCCTGTCCACGGCCAGCGTTCGCCTCTTGCAGGCGCGGCAGGCCCAGGCCAGGCAGCGGCGCACGCCCCCGAGGGAGGCGCATGGCGCCAGCACGTGCTGCTCCGTGGCTCCGGGTGCCCAGGCGTCCGACGAGTGCTCCGAGTCCGAGCCCAGGCGCGAGTCGGCGCAGCTGTCCTCGCCCGAGCGGCACGGCGCCTCGAAGCGGCAGCTGCGCATGTCGCTCACCTGCATCGAGGGACGAATGCACCCGACCTGACACGGGCTACTTTACCTGGTTTCCTTCGGCCAATTGCGTGTTTGCTCGCTTCTTCAGACAGGAGATCTAGGACAACGTGGTAAAAAGCAGATCTGCTCTGCCTGACGAGGACATGTATACATTGCTCAGCAGGCAACGACGAAGCAATATAAAAAAAAGAAATATGAGAAAAATAAACTGTATAACACCAATTCGTAACAAGAACACAACAATAAGTTTTTGTAGCATGATTGTACCGAATTCAACTTAGTACGGCGTGCGTGGCCTAGTGGTAGCGCGCGCGGCTCCCACTGATAGTTTTGATTTTACGATTTATTGCTCCCATGAAACGTTCCGGTACATTCTCGACAGTTTTCGTGTCCTCTACCTTAGAACCGACCCGAATTTAGAACATGTATAAAATATGCCGAATTCAGTCTTACGCAAGAGCTCGATCCTTCTGCCTCGCCTACATGGACGCCAGCGGCGAACATTAATGTACATTTTGTTTTGGCGCGAGCTCGCCCCATTAAAGATTGAGTTTTCTCAACTTTTCATCGTTTCGTCCCGTCCCATCCTTGACAATGAAGGGGCACTGGAATACAATACAATAAAGTAAGCATCGGGTACATCCTTCAAATCGACCAAACAAAGGAAATGATTTAAAGAACAATTTATTCCGTGGGCCATGAATAAAGGTACCATTGTGCTGTCTGTCTTTAGAGCGCAGCTCTTAGGCGCCTGTTTCCGCGTATAGCGACGTCGCCGTCGCTGTCTTTTAAGTTGTGTTTTAAGTCACAGTCCTGAGTCATTTTTAAAATTACTGATTGTATGCCCTCAGCCATGTTCAGAAATGGTGCAACCATTGGTTCATGACACTTAACGTCAGTAAATGTAAATGTATCTCTTTCAACCGCCGTCTATTCTCCTATGCCATCGCTCATACTCCCGTGGAGTTAGTAGAATTATATAAATACCTTAATCTCACCCTGTGCAGCAATTTATCCTGGTGCAAGCATATTACTATATTTCTGTTTCAGCTTACCACACGCAGCCAAGGCTACAAGCGCGAGCTCCGGGCTTTCAGCGTCCCCGCCAAGCACGCACGCTCGTGCAGTGCAAGCACTGTTCAGGGCCACATGCTCGCGCTTGTAACATCGCCTGCGTCTGGACTTAAGGGGGATTCAGCCGCTCGTCACTCAATGGGCAAATTTCGCTACACAAACCTGAGTTTCAGGAATGCACGATAGTATTCATTCTTTTGGGGGTTACTTTTGATAACGTAATGAAGGTTGTACGGCCCTTAGATTTTTCTTTTAGAGCGCTGGAGATTTTTAATAAAATCCAGAAATATGACCGTTTTGACTGTTTTTAGCGCGTTTCGAGGCATTTTTGAAAATACAATTATTTAGAAGACAAACGAGACAAAACGCTTGGCCGTACGTACTAGGGGTGTCTCTAATCTTAATTTTAAGACCATGACGAGAAAGCAAAATATTGTTGTTTTTGCGTATTTGTGTAAATAAAATCACCTTGTTAATTTTATTTCCAACTTGTTAAACGAGATGGCGACACTAGTACTAAATGCCTCAAACCTGAAATTTTCTTGCTGTTGCTGTTGTTGTTTTTCTCTCGAGCTCGAATTCGACCACGACGTCTCGTTGCTCGTGGATCGGTAGCACGTGTAGCGAAAGCTCACGCTGTAAAGCTCACTGATCGTGGATTCAATCCACCGCCTCGGCCCGTTTCAATCTGGATGAGCATCGTAACGGCGAGCTGTAATGTATCACTATTTCGTGATGCACGTTAAAGTCGTCAGACAAGCAGCGATATACTGCACTGTCTTTCATCTCGAACGAAGACACCAGATGACCACAGAGCTGACTAACTTCCCGCTGTAAAAACATAGACACAACAGAGAGAGAGAGAGAGAGAGAGAGAAGTGTTGAAAAGAAAGGAAGCCTGGAATTTATTAACCACACCGTCGATTGGGGTCAAGCCAGTTCCAGGTTGGGGATGGGGAAAGAGGGGATCAAAAGAAGAGATTAGAAAGGTGAAGTGGGAAGAGAGAAGGCATCTTGGATGAGGTCACAGTTACTTGATTTGGTTTGTCCACTACTGTATATCTATCTTCTCACAGCACTGTGGGCACTGTTACAAGCGGTCCAGTAGGCAGGTATCTTCCAGGAATACAAGAAGGTAAGAGAATGTTCTAGCGGCATCACGTATGGAGCTGGGGAAAAAAGAATATCTTGCGTAGTAGAGCGGGCAACTCCCGCGATCTGTAGCCTGTCGAAGAAGATTTTTCTCTCGTCTGCGTAATTGGGACAGGCCCAGAAGAGATGGTCTACATCCTCAAGAGTGTCACAAGTAGGGCAATTTGGGCTCATCGTTGCGTCAATTCGGTCGATGGCAGATGCAGTAAAGGC
This sequence comes from Ixodes ricinus, assembly GCA_037355805.1. Lineage (NCBI taxonomy): Eukaryota > Metazoa > Arthropoda > Arachnida > Ixodida > Ixodidae > Ixodes > Ixodes ricinus. Next base: position 5,323 of record JAZHYW010053721.1, read on the forward strand.
ACAGCCTGTGCGAAGCCGGTGTAGTACGGAGGCGCTTGCACGTGGTAGCTTCGAAGGGACGCGTGGGGGTGGTCTCCAGTCAGCGACCCGTGGGTCCAGATGATTCTGCGTTATCGTTTGGTGAATCAGCAGCTTGGCTGCTTCATGAATCTTCGGCACCATAATAATGGGAGTTCCAAGCTGGTGTGCCGCAGCGCAAGAAGGTCGGCCGTCTCATTACCCAAAATGCCTACATGTAAGGGCAACCATTGGAATGATATTTCCCAGCCCTTCGCTTGGAGGTTTCTTGCGAGGTGTGCAATGTATCGGGCATATTGAGAGCAATCATCAAGATTACCGAGATGTTGTAGTGCTATTTTTGAGTCGGTAAGAAGCAAAGCCTTCCCGCAGTAAGGAAATTTCTCCAAGGCGTCAAGTCCAAGCCTAAGGGCCACCAGCTCAGCGGTTGTTGATGTGGCGTGGAAGCTGAGCTTTCTGGCATGAGACACATTCAGGTCAGGTATGTAAACCGCTGCGGTAGATGACTTGTTGCTATAAAGAACTGAGCCGTCGGTGTATATTCGCATCCACCCCTGGTATGGTGTCTCTATATGATCCTCTGTAGTGGTCCGGGCAACGACCTGTGGTGTGTTGCGCTTGCTTCTGAGCGTTGGAACAATCTCATTTATGTTCAGTAGAGGGGCATATGGGGCCAATAAAGGCCATAAACTCCGTTGCCAGAGAACTAAGGCAAGAAAGCGGGCGTTGGCGAAGGCGATTCAGAAGAGGAGCAGTTGAGTGACAGGTATTTTGCCTCGCTATGTGCCGGAGTGTTATTTCTCTACCGTGATTTTCGACTAGGTTTACCCTCGCTTCCATTAGTGTTGGGACGTTTGGCGAATACATAGAAACAACAGAATTACAATTGATGGCTCCGTACGCGTTGGTCGGCACTTTTTGAACGTTGCAAAAAAGTGTAACTATAGTCATCAGCAGACTCCTATCAAAAGGCCTGATAAGGCTCTGAAGGCGATACTTTTGTAGATTCTATTTTTTTGTGTGTGCTATGTTAGCGCGCGTGGTCAAACGCTTGCATACGCTACAAGCGTGGCTCGTAAGCATCCTAAGATCGTGCAGGGTTGAACAGAGATATCCTAATATGAAGGCACCCTACTGATATGTATTTGGAAATAAAAAAAAGTTGAATGAGTTGCAAAGAAGGCTAAAATACTTATTCCGAACAACATTACCCTACTAAATTTATTTTAATGAAACATTATTTCAAATATTTTCATTCTCTGTACTGTAGACCTTGTTTGGCGGCTAGTGTATATGAAAAACAAAAAAAGAAGCATGATTTCTATTATCTTGAACAATTACAATATATTTTCTTAACCACAAAACAGGTGCTTACTCTGAGATGCTAATTGAATTTTGACGTTAGCGTTTTGGAGCCCGAAACAATTTTTTGGTAAATTTAACACTTCCCGTTTTGCGGATTACTGAGAAAACCAAACGGGCCATCAACAGGTAGAAAATACGTTTCTACCTAAGGTGAGGCGTACGTTTCTTTTTTTCTCTTCACCTTTCTAATTTTTAGGCAAAATCAAATGAACCTCTTAATAACTTTAGTGTCTTCATAAGTAACCTCGGGAGTTCACTGTGCTATTGTCCGTTATGAACGCCTCTTTCAACAGTGATCTTATTATGTCACGGTGGAATGAAGCGGTGCTACCTTACCTGTCTGGAAACGAATTGGGGTGTCCGTATGTTTATACAGCCTATACCCGTTTTCACCTTAAGAAAAAAGTGGGTGTGTCCCTCTCGTCGCATGCTTATTGGTCGCATGCCGTCGCACATATTATTCCGGTCTGCAAAGTAGTTCCGATAAAAGTTTGTTCTCAGGGAAGCTAGCGTTATTTAAGCTTAGATAAATTTGTTATTCTCAGTAGGATAAATAATATACCTCCTTAGTACGCGTGTATTCACGTAATTCAACGCCTCACAAGATCTGAGGATCGATGTTCGTAGCCAGCCGGTCAGCCGCTGTCGCTCGCCTTCCAAGATGGCGACTCCAACAACTCTGGCTGAGCGGTCCGTGTTGTCAGCACTCTTTCCTGAAGATGTTTCCCCTCGGGTGTACTTCAAACGTCACGCAAGTGGAAATGTCCTGTCGAGCCAGACAAGGCAGTATGTTTTGAGCGTTTATACTTGGATGCGGCGGCAGTACCAAGAAAAAAATGTGGTGGAAGTCGTCAACCTGACTTCCGCCGCAACGGGGATCAGTTTTAGCTCGGTCTACGAGATCAAGCGGGGCTTCAAACGTGCCAACGGAGCTGTGAAATCTCCTTCAAAGAAGCGCCCGAAATTCGCTGAAAAAGGAAGAGGATTTCAAAACACGACGCGTGCACTTTGACGGCCGTGAGAAGCTGCGAAGCTGCCTGCACAATTTCTTCCGCCGGGGGAGATCCCAACGTTGAAGAAAATCGCCGCTCGTCTCCAAGAAGACGACGTGCTGCCGTCCTGTTCCTGGACTACCCTGTATCGCCTGCTGAAGGACATGGGTTTCGAGAAACAGAAACGGAATCGCAACTCCCTCCTAATTGAGACAGATGACATCGTCGAGTGGAGGCGGCGGTATTTGAGGGCAATCGGAAAGCACAGAGCCCGAAACCGCAAGATCTACTTCCCGGACGAGACTTGGGTGAACGCCGGCCTCACAGTTGACAAGGTGTGGACTGACAGCACCATAAAGTCAGCAAGGCAAGCCTTCATGTCTGGACTGATGACTGGGCTAAAGGCTCCTCCTGGAAAAGGTGAATGAGTGATTGTCACTCAATCCCATAGAGTTGATATGGGCACGAGTCAAGCAGGAGGTCGCCTCCAAAAACATCACATTCAAGCCCAATGACGCTGAGCGGCTCTTGACGGAAGCAGTGGACAACGTAACAGCTGTCCATTGGCATGTCTGTGTAGAGCATGTGAAAAAAATTGAGGCGAAGTTTCGAGAATGAGATGTCCCAGAGTCGAACCTCGAGCCAGTCATCATACCCCTCGATGCAAGCGACACGGAGGGTGATAGTGGAGACGACGACGGAGCTGACGACGAGGACGAGGGTGAAGAGATCTTCGGTGTTCAGCCGTTAGAATAGAATTGACCGGGAACTAATGTCCCCCTAGGACATGTTCTCTCCTGAAAGTGGCTAGAATTTTGCACTCTGTTTGTCATACCCCAGAACACAAAGCGGTCCTTTTAAGGACCATTTACATACTGCAAAATCGGATTCCCGACTCCATACATGCCTAACCTCCAGTGTCATGTTGTTGTCGTGATTCTACGTTCCATTACGTAATAGCCTTATTCATGGCTTCTCGAGGTCTTTGAGATCAGCTGTATGTATTCCACTGCACCGTGAATAACCAGTACAAAGAATCACTCTACAAAAAAAAAAAGTTTTCAGTTGTACTGCACTCGCTAGTTTGCCCATCTACAGCAGAGGTGTCAGGTGCCATTTTGGCTTTTTGCTTTCTAAACATATATGCGTACAATTACACTTTAAGGGTCGTTTTTATTCAAGAAAGAAGACATAGTGTTGGCAGCATGCCGAAAGTAAACCATTGTTCTGCAATGTGACCCTGAGCGTAACATTTCACTTGCTCACCTCATGCATATTCAGTGTCGCTTACACTTCATTTTGAGGTCTAAACATTATGTTCAGCCCAGTCTTTCATTGAGATAGCTCCGTTATTGCGGTGATCAGTTCTTACGGTGGTTTGTGGGAAAGTAAACTCACAAACTGCCATCTACATGCCTTGGGGTCGCTCTGGCAATAAACGTATCTCACATCCACCATGCTGTTTTAGATTATAATCGGGATTCTTACCGCCATCCACACACAGGGCCACTCGGGCAACAAGCAGAAGCTTTAATGGGATCGTGGAAGAACGTATCTCACATCAACCACGCTGTTTCTGCTTATAATCAGGATTTGTACCACCATCCCCACACCACGGAACTTAAGAGAACAGAATTAAAGAATAAAAATTGAAATTCACCGCGACACACAAGAAAACCGATTGCCCACTCAATATATGCACGTGAACGTCAACGCAATAACGTAAACAAAGGTATATTAGGACAGAATAAACTATGCAAACTTACGTTCGTGGCTGGTATAGCAGATCTGATCAATCCCAGTTCATCAAGTTTGCGGCGATGTCGATGATGTCAGCTGATATTTTTGCTTTAGCGCTCCATGCTTGCCGTTAAAAACTGTAAATACGCTAAAACTGGCAGACGTTGATTTTTTTTTCGTGGTGTTTTTAGAGAGCCGACGGTATAAAGGATATTATATATACAAGGATATGTTTATTGAAAACAGTTTAAAGAAGCGATGCAAAATTGTGCATAGCATAAGCATGTTTATCAGAAACAAAAGCTATTTAACGAGGTATATTCTAGCTTTTTGCCACTAGAGGATGCTGCAGTGCTAAATTCCTTTTGGTTTCGGTCTCTAATTGTGGATCCCACCACCTCCCGACGGAGAGTGGTGAAATCTACGCGATATCGCGCCATTTCATTGGTGGAAACCAAGAACACTCCGCCACCGGCCGGACTTGTTTTACTTCGGTTCTTAAGGTGAAAACGAGTATAGAACATAGTCTGCCTCAACGGGCGACTTGCCTCCCAGCTGTAGGGGAACAATTTAGCCAGTGCAGTACAACCGCTAGCCTGAAGTCTTTAACATGCATCACGCGATAGTGATACACGACCGCACGCCGGTATGATGCTCATCCAGATCGAAACGGGCAGGGGTGGGGATTGAACCCAGGATCCCTGGGCTATACAGCGCGAGCTTTCGCTCCCCGTGCTCCGAGCTGGTGTGCTCTAGTGTGCTCTAGGCTCTAGCCCACTCGGCCACCGATCCTTTTTTTTTATTTATTGCACTTGGCCACCGATCTCTCTTTATCTGTCTGGACTAAAGCTCTTTGATGTGTTTGCGTTTGTCTTGCAAGTGCCGTCAAATGCGCCAGTGCACGAGGCCCGTGTCTCGAGCGACCCTTGGAAGCAGTTGTCGGCACAGTACTGAAATGAGCGGCCCTTGGAAGCGAATGGCAGCGAAGCACCCGCTCCTCCCACGTGTCTTGCGCGTTTCCGCAACAATGGTTGGCGGTATTTGTAAGCGTGAATATTATTAAATGAGTTTAGTCTGCACTTGCCGGCAGCGCCTTTAACTTATGGAATTTACGAGGATAACTCGAGTGCAACATGGCTTTGTGTATTTGAGTGGTTCTTTTTCGCTGACAGGCAGACAGACGGAAAGTGTCCTTTCTTGCAATACCCGTTGCCAATCTTGTCAGCTGCTGTGCACTTGGCGCGCGATTGTGGACGAGTAGTACAGCCGCGCCGCTTGCTTGGACAGAGAACTCCTTGGTACAGTTCACGGGGGAAACGGTTGCTTCTTCTTGCTTTTGACTCGACGCGCATATGTGTGGACCTCTTCGTCAAGGTCCACACCTCTGGACGTGCAGAAGTGTTGACCTCGCCGCGCAGAAGTGTGGACCTCGCCACTAAATGAGCTATGCTTAGGGTCGGTACTCTGTTCCCCAATATTGCTGTGGGCGCCGCCATCTTGGTGCTTGTACGGAGCAGACGCAACTGCCGATCGTCATGATTCAATAGTGCGACTTCCTCGGCATTTGATTCGGTGTTAGGAAGCTTATGTAATATTGCTTTGCTCTGTCGCAAAGCGTTTAAACATTTGTGGAGGACGTAAAAGCGTTTCCTGTGATTTCCGATAAATTTTCAGATAACTGGCAGTCATGATTTTAAGCCACAATACGGACAAGTATCGTTACCCTGAAGCGTAGCTTATTTAGTGGCACGGAAGATCATGGCGGAACAGCTCAGCATTAAGCTAGATTTCAGACGCCTTGTTCTTTTATATACAGTGCCACTAAATAAGCTAGGCTTCAGGGTAACGACACTTGTTCATATTGTGGCTTAAAATCATGGTTGCCAGTTATCTGAAAATTTGTCTGAAATCACAGGAAACGCTTTTCCGTCCTCCACAAATGTTTAAACAGTTCGTGACAGAGCAAAGCATTATTATATGAGCTTCCTAACACCGAATCTAATGCTGCGGAAGTCGCACTTCTGAATCATGACGATGACAGTTGTGCCTACTCTGCACAAGCACCAAAATGTCGGCGCCCACAACAATGTTGGGGAACAGAGTGCCGATACTCTAAGCGCAGCTCATTTGGTGGCTCTATACTTCGTTTCAGCTTGGGTCCAGACGCAGCCGATGCTATACGTCGTTGTCCAGACGCCGTGCTACAAGCGCGAGCCGTGGCCTGAACAGTGCTTGCGCGACGCGTGCTTGGCGGACTCAAGCCCCGAGCTCGTGCTTGTAGCATCGCTGCGTCTGGACCCAGCTGAAACGAGTACAAGCGCGAGCTCCGGCTTCCAGCGCCCTGCCAAGCACGCGCTCGTGCAGTCAGGCAGTGTTCAGGGCCACGCTCGTGTTGTAGCATCGACTGCGTCTGGACCCAAGCTGAAACGAAGTATAGTTCTTCCCAGAAGTGGCGCGCGGCACGTGTCTTGAGCATTTCTACAAAAATGAATGGCGCCACTGTTCCCATGATAGATGGGCTTTACTCCACACAACCTGGGAGCGGGTTTGCAAACCAGTATTCAGACGAAGAGCAGGCCGATATAGGACATAGGAAGTGCAAAACTGCCACTTTATTTCTTTTTTGTTTTCTAGCTTTAAAATAAGCTCTAATGATATATATATATATATATATTTTCTTCTTTTTCTTTTTTTGCAAGACAACGTTTGCGTGTTAAATGTGGTGGTCCAAACGGCCGCAACACCGCACCTTGTGCTTTCGATAATTTCGAACGTGGAAGGAACTTCGAATTTATTCGGAAATCAGAGCTTATTCTACGTTTTGTAAGCCACTGTAATCTACGTATGTACTGGCTCGTATCTCGCGCCGCCTGTTGGCCGCTTCCTGGAGTGGCGGACGCAGAGCGAAGAAGATCTAGCTCGAGCTCGGCGGCGAACAGCCCGTGGCCCGAGCCCACCTCGAGCGCCCGACCTGCATGCGCAGCTGCGAACATGGAACTCGTTTGTTCCGGAAAAATTCTGCGCCATCTATGAGGAAAAGGGTATGCTTAGGGATAAATTGCTGCGCAGGGTGAAACCAAAGGTATTTATATGATTCTACTAATTCGCAGGGAGTGTGAGCGATGGCATAGGAGAATGGACGGTGGTTGGAAGCATAAGTTTACATTTACTGATGTTAGTGCCATGAACCAACGGTTACGCCACCCAGACATTGTGAGGTCATCTTGTAGAGGCTTATTTGTCTGAAATGTTGGTGACAGAAGGTAAATTACGCAATCGTCGGCGAACACACGGATATGTTTAACTTGGCTGAGGTGTAGCGGCGCGTAACAACGAAGACTAGGAAAATGAACACACAACACAGGAGGAGCGCTGACTCGCAGCAAAATGTTTAATAGTGAAAACAAAAACCAGGAAAACATAAAAGGCACACTCAACCACGCATGCTCGACCCAAACTGTCTCGACACAAAAGACTTCATCGATCAACGCATTGCTAGCCGCCCCTCTTGTGGCAAGGTATATATTGAACAACCCGGTAGATGCCTAAACGACAGGCTCGGGGAGCCTGACTATTCCCGTGAGAGCTACGGTCGGCGGCTATCTATCGGTGCACTACAGAGACTTACAAGTGCAAACCGTCTTTCGATGAGACCGCTATCTTGGGGAAGCACCGAGATAATGTGACGAGAGAAGTGACAGAGGCCTTCAACATTGTTAATTACGAAGCGCATTGCGTCAGCAAGCCATTGGTGGCGCTATCGAAAAAAAATGTTTTTTTTTGTTTTTTGTTTATCGAGAAAAGGGGGGGGGGGGGGGGGGGCTAGTGATGCGCTGATCGAAGAAGCCTTTTTGTGACGAGAGAGGGTTGGGTGGCGAACGCGTGGTTCAGTGTGCCTTATCAGTTTTTCTGGTTTCTGTTTTCACTATTACAATGTAGTAGCGAGTCAGCGCTTGTCCTGCGTTGTGTGTCCTTCTCTTAGTCTTCGTTGTTACGCGCTATTACACCTACACCATGTTAAACTTCCACCAACTAGCCCAGCCCGCTACTTTGTTACCCGGATATGAGAGGTGACATCAAATGGTATGTCATTGATGTATGTGAGAAAACAGAAGGGGACCAAAGACCGATCCTCGAAGGACGCCCCTATTGAAAATCGCTCTGATGGGACTTCAGGATTTTTTTTAACGGGTGTGAAGGGGACTTCAGGCATTCCTGAAATGTTTGAAGGGGGCACCAATATTTCCTGGTGGGTTCGTTGGCCCCGTCAGAGGCTCTCCTGAAATGTCTGAAGTGCCCTTTACAATGCCTTGAAATGTCTGAAAGCCTGTCAAGAACTTTTCTAATGGGGTCGGGAAAACCTTCAGGCTTCTTCAGATGTCTGTTGGGCCACGGCTTAGGTGGAGAAAACACATTTCGCAGAATTAGAACACAGCTGCTTATTGTTCGCGACGGGAAAAAATAGTTTTTGGAAAATGCCGATCGTATGTGTGTACGGTCAGATTTTATTTTATTGCTCTTCTATCAAATACGAGTGGGCTCCTGGACCCGTCTGTCACTGCCCGGGTGTTCGGTCACCAAGGAGACCACTGAGGGCGACCGCCCCATGTGGAGAATTGACGACCCGCGGGACGAGTGGTGTTGGCCGAGCGGCGTTTTGAGGCGAACGCAATCCTGTCCGGTCCAGGCAAGATCCGCGCAGCAATGAATAATAAAAAAGCAAGCCGAGAGCAGTGCGTTTCCCAGGAACAGGGACGCTGGAGCGACTCGTTCCGGGAACCGGTTTGCTCCGGGGACGGTCCCTAAAAGCGACCCGCACTTGCACCTAATTCCCACCGAACGAGTAAGCTGTACCAAAAACATCAAAACGAGCTTCGTTGAGTGCGCCGAGGAAGTGGTGTCACTCATTTCCCTTTCGTGCGGAAAATGTGCATGGGACAGACTGGACGATGCCTTAATGATGAGCCTTGAACACAAAAACAACAGCACCAGAGCTAACTATGACCCTCTGGGCATACACTACCGTGATTGTGGGAGCGTGGTTCACCTGCCATCTTGTATCAATTTTAGGTAGAAGCAGTAACTAATTAACGTAGAGAAATTATTGAGCTGGAACGTATCGCCAGGATTTATGAAAACTGTATCGAGTACACCATCTTTAAACCTAAAGAAAAAGAAGAAAACAATTTAGGCGTCTAGGAGATCGATGCGCGTGATTCAGGAAATTCACGTAAGTGCAAGAGGAGAAGACAAAGTATATATAAAAACAGGTGTCAGTCCACACGCGGATTTGGTTTGAATTTTGCTTTATTTTTCGTGTGTAAGGAGTGAGTGTTATTTGCAATAGTGCGCTGTAGTGTGTGTTAGAATCTTCTTTGTCATCTTCATCTATATCATCTTAATGATCTTCAGCTTCATCTTTATCAAGAATACCCAGCGCTGGAAGCCGGTCTGGAGGTTGGGCGAATATTCTTCGCCCCAACCTTCCGATTAGATGAAGACGGCGAAGAAGATTCGCCCAACCCATAGTCACGGGAGACCGTGTATGTGTCCTTGAGGTGCACCTGGTTGGTTTTTTTATCTCAACTACCGTCAAGCAGGAATTTACCCAGCGGCATTTTGAGTAATTTGAAATGTATTTTTTGTTGTGAGCAAGAAGCTGTTGTCTCATTTGATATGATCTCTTTCGTCTACTGCGGCTTGCACCCGATTGAAAAAGAGTTTGTTTTTATCGTCTTTTTGAGTTTTAATGTTAATGTGAAACTGAATCTCCTCAATACATTTCCAATAACGTACTTAACTGCATTTCTGCCTACAGTTAACAAAAATTTGGCGCGTAAAGGGTTGTGAGCGAGGGTCGGCCACCACCACCAGAGGCCGCTGCTGACCACCCAGAGCGAAGAACATCCGGGGCGCGCAAACAGCGCACGGACAAGCGCGCGAGTGTATAAAGGAGGGCGACACGCCCACGGAGGGGAGACGGACGGACGGCAGAGAGACGTGTAGGTCTAATGCCCGGCATTATTATACTTTATTACTAGCAACTCTTTGATGCCACTTTAATAAATGTAGTTTCTCGTTATGGAAACCCCGGCTTCGTGTTGTTCCTTCCGGATGGGCATGCAGCAAGGCAACCCTACCACATGGCGCCCAACGTGCTTTTGCTGCCCTTCTGTCGGAACGACACGGGGCTGGGTTTCTTCTCTCGGTAAGTTTTTTTTTACAACTGCGGTGTTTCTTTTCGAAGTAGTGCTGGTATTCGCGACAGTGCGATTGCTCGTTGAAGTGGAGCCTCAAAACATTGCTTAGTCACGCGGGGGCGTGTTTATCGCTTTGGGGGCGTGTTTATTTTTCTCGAGTGGCGTATACCGCCTGCTGCCGCACAGGTTTTCTTTTCTGCTTGGCGTTTTTGTTTTTTCCCACCATGTCTCCCACACTACGGTCCGAGACGAGGGATGGCGAAAAGCCTGGAGCAAGCGCGGATCCCGGAGCACGCCCGGCGGATGCGCAAGCTGAATTGCTGCTGAAGGTGGCAGCCATGTGTGATGCGGTCACACAGCGTCTCGCCCTGCAGCAGTCACCTGAGCCCGAGCTGCGTCCCCAGCTGACGGTGCCGGTGTACACTGGCTACAACGACGCCAAGTCAATCGCCGACTTTCTGGGTGAGCTCGACGTCTACAAAGCCGCCTCAGGCGCCTCGGAATCCCTCGTGATAAGCAGAATACTCCCTCTCGCTCTACAGTCTAGCGCTGCGTGCTGGTTAAGGCTGCAACCTACGTTCACCAGCCTAGCGGAGTTCGAGCGGCAATTCCGAGCAGAGTTCCTGCCACCCGGTTACGAGTTACAAATCTTGAGAGAACTCGAGTCCCGAACGCAACATCCGAACGAAAGCCTGGTTCAGTATGTTCGCGCATTGCAGGAACTCACACGAAGGTCACAACCTAATGCCTTCGAGTCGGAGATTATAGCTCGGGTCCTCAGACAATGTCACCCAAAGTACCACGTGTACCTACACGGCCGCACCTTTGAGACCATTGAAGAGCTAGCCCGGCATGCCCGCAGCACAGAGGAGATCTTCCACGCTCAGAAGAGCTATCTCCCACCGCCTTTGGCCGCAAACTCTCTCGAACCCGCATGTGCTTGGCAGGGCCCCGAGGCAATCCCGGCGCTAAGACCTCCACGGGACTGGCACAGAGTGCCCAATCAAAGCAGCCGGAGGCGCTCCAGTTTTGGTTCAATGCGGGGCCACTGGAGGACGTCCGAAGAGCGCCCTGGTGCCGGCGACTCAAGTAGGTATTCGGACCACCACAACTGTGGACAGCGCAGCCACTTCCAAAGAGAGTGCCCAAATACAAACCCGAGGCAGAACGAAACAAATGGCGGAAGGGCTGGAAGTGAGCGGAGGGATTGTGGAAATCCGGTCAACCCTCGCGCGACTATGGGCCGTGAAAATCCGGAAGGTCACGTGGCATCCCAATCGGGAAACTATTACGGCCGGCGGCAATGAGCCCCACTGCAGAGCCGCCGATGGCCACTATCACAGCCGGGATCACGCACGCAGCGTCACTTGTTCCATCGGTATGTCGAATTCAGCCAAACAGCGAAATGATCGAGCCACGCATGACGATCATTTTGCTCGGTTTTCCTTTTGCCGCGCTTTTGGATACCGGGGCTGCTATCTCGCTTATAGGGGACGCTGCCTATGAACTTTGCAAAAATCAAAAAATAACCTTTCGTTCGGCAGACACACGTCTGCAGTTAGCCTCTGGGTCAACAATATCGGCGGGCGGAGCCGTAAGGCTTAAAATTTCATTTAATGAGAATAAACGGCGTCAGCGCTTTCTGTATCTCCCGGGACTCGCCGTACCCGTGATCTTGGGTCGAGATTTTATCGCAGGCGTAAGCATGACGCTCGACTTCCCTGGTGGCGGCTATCGTCTGGGAAACCAGGCGGACTTGACTCCGTTCACCAGACGAGAGAACTGCATCACTGGCCCAACCCTCCCAGCCCACTTCACAACGCCTGCAGCTGCCCTACCATCCGAAATCTCGGATACCCTGCAGAAGTGTCCGGGCACTGACCTCCAAAAGAGACAGCTGAAGGACGTCCTGCGGCCGTTCTCTTCGATGTTCACGGAGCGACCAGGGAAGACAGACATCCTGCTGCATCGGATTGAAACCGGCAACGCACCGCCTTGGAGGTGCAATCCACGCCCCATCAGCGTGCACAAAAGAGAACTCCTGGACGTGGCTCTTCAGGAGATGCTGGACACCGGCGCAGTACGTGAGTCAAAGAGCCCTTGGGCATTTCCTGTCGTTCTTGCTCCGAAAAAAGATGGAACTGCCAGACTCTGCGTAGATTACAGACGGCTTAACGAAGTGTCTGTACGGGACAGTTACCCTTTTCCCAGCATTTCCTCTATAATGTACGCGCTCGGTAACGCGACGGTGTTCAACACGTTGGATTGCAGCCGCGGATTCCTTCAGATCGAGGTGCACCCGTTAGACGTGCAGAAAACCGCTTTCATTTGCCACAGAGGGCTGTACGAGTTCACCCGCTTGCCTTTTGGCTTGTCCAACTCACCAGCGAGCTTTCAACGTCTGATGTACGTTGTGCTCGGAAACGCAAAGTACGAATTCGCGATGGCCTACATGGATGACGTTGTTGTTTTCTCGCGTACATTCGAGGAGCATCTCGAACACCTGACTATCGTGCTCGAGCGGATGCGGAACGCGGGCCTAACGATCAATCCGGGAAAAGTTCAATTGGCCGAGCACAAAATTAACCTCCTCGGATTTGTTGTCGATAGCGGCACGCTCCATCCCAACGAAGAAAAACTGCGCGCACTAACTGAGTACCCGTGCCCCCATGACGTGAAAAGTTTACAGCGATATCTCGGAATGATTGCATTCTATAGGGATTTCATTCCTTACTGCTCGGAGATTTCTCAGCCGCTTAATCACCTTCTTCGAAAAGGCGTCAAATGGTGTTGGAGCGAACAGCAACAAAGCGCATTCATAGCCTTATCAAAGGCAGTGACAGAGAACGCGTGTCTGCATCTTCCCGACCTAAACCAACCATTCGTTTTGCAGACAGATGCAAGCGATTGTGGCGTCGGAGCTGTCTTACTGCAGGAACATGACGGTACACTTCGCCCGGTTGCTTTCGCAAGTCAGACCCTCAATTCCGCACAGCGTAATTACAGTGTTGCAGAAAGAGAATGCTTGGCCATAGTGTATGCGTTAAAGCGATTTAACATGTATTTGGATGGCGCAACATTCCCAATTCAATGTGATCATTTAGCGTTGTCATGGCTGAAAAGACTTCAGAACCCCGCTGGTCGCCTCGCTCGTTGGGCACTTACGCTGCAACAATACGATTACACTATTGTGTACAGGCCGGGTGCTACAAACCAAATCGCTGATGCACTTTCCCGCGCCCCCTTCCTGAGGAGCACGTGCAGGAAGTTCCAGGTCTGGTTGCGGTCGTTAATACAGCACAGGGACCACCTGACTCACGGTGGGGAACATTGGTCTCAAGAGAAGATCTTCTCAAGGCCCAGCACGACGATGGGTTGTGCCAACAAGTGACTGCCTGGCTGGCAGAGTCTAGTCCAGTCAACACCAAAGGTGACGAACAGTTCGACTCTTACTTACTGAGCAGTGACGGACTCCTGTTGCGCTACATCCCTCAGGCTGATGATGATCTGAGCAGTTCTCCGTTTCGAACAGTGATACCTCGGAAGTTACGTAAGTCCTTCATCAGATACATGCACAGCTCTGCCCTAGCCGGACACAGCAGTGGGAGCAAAACTTACGATAAGTTGTCCCAGATTGCGACGTGGCCCGGCATGCGGCAAGATGTACTGAGGTATGCGCGTAGTTGCCCGTCATGCCAGAAAGCGAAGCCACGTGGTGGTCAACCCCCAGGTTTCATGCAACCGATCGCAAGCCAGAGCCCTTGGCAGATCTGTTGCTGTGACGTCATGGGTCCATTTCCACGTAGCCCACGCGGAAACCAGTACTTGTTCGTAGTAACAGACCATTTCACCAAATGGGTGGAGCTGTTCCCTTTACGAAAGTTGGACTTGCAGAAAATATGGGACTGCCTACTCCAAGTTTTCGCGCGTTTTGGTTTCCCGGCAAGCCTAATTTCGGACAATGCGTCGTATTTTACGAGCGAAGTGTTCGTCGATGCATGCGCGGTTCTGGGAGTTGAACATAAGCGGACTTCGCCGTATCATCCACAGGCAAATATAACCGAAAGGGTAAATCGAAACCTTAAGATGATGCTTGTTGCGCACACGGAGCGTCACAAAGACTGGGATGCGAAGCTCCCAGAAATGGCCTTCGCCACCCGCACCACGGTTAACCGGTCAACCGGGCTCACCCCTGCCCAGCTCAATTTTGGCAGAGAGCTTGCCTTTCCTCTCACTAACACTCTCCGTTCGACAGAGCCCAGGGCACAGGACCGCAACTACACAAAGTTCGCAGACGGCCTTCGAAAGCGTTTCACTATCAACCTCAAGGAAGCCCGGGAGAACCTTGACGTTGCCAGACTGCAGCAATCCGACCAGTACAACCAGGGACGTCGAGACCTGCAGTTCGAGGTGGGAGACTTGGTGCTCCGGCGCACTCACCCCCTGAGTGACGCGGCAAAAGGCTTCACGGCCTCACTGGCCAACAGGTGGGATGGTCCATTTCGTGTAGGCAAAAAGCTTTCCCCGCTTACATACACACTAATTCACCATCTCAGTGGTGAGTCCACAGGACCAACTCATGTCACCGACTTGAAACAATTCCACGTCCCGGAAGATGGTTTTTCGCAGGATCGGACCGATGCCGACGACGGCCCGGTTCCGGACCCCCCTCGCCGCCACACAGGCGGTACAACCTGCGACGTCGGTGACGGCTGAGAGAGAAGTCGTAGAGCGGTGGACAAGATTCTTCTTATTTTTTTTTCTTCTTTCTTTCGGGTTTCGAGCGTTGTACCTCGATTGTATATCATCCTACGGATCTGATGGCCTTTTTGAGGGGGGGAAATATTGTGCGATTGTGTGCCCACCCCAGATTCTTTTCTTTTTTTCTTTTTTATGCATTATGGAGTTAGGGGTTACAAATGAGAAGTAACCAATGGCTAATCGCACGTTCTGATCCACTAAGATGGATCACGGACAACGCAACCACCGCTCCCGGGCATCTGGGCGCCAGGGTCCCAGGACCCGTGGCGGCCCCAGTCACCGGGGGCGGCAACCGGCGAGGCCAACCCCACGGAACCGTGGCCAGTGGGCAGGACGGGCCAGGGACACCGCAGGCGGCCTCTGCCGGCGATGCCGGGAACGGCCGCAACGGACGGCCGCTACCTGGACGGTCCTCGTCGAGGACATCTCCCGAGGCTGGGCTTCGGAATTGAGCTGGGAGGACCAGCCCAGGCCAGAGCGCGCTGGCCCCTCCCTGGCAGTACCGGAACCCTTCCGGGGCCAAACACTGGAAGAGCGCCACCCCACAGAGCCGGCCGCGCACTACACGTCGGAGGAGATGCGCCTTCTCTGCCCGCTCTGTGGGGTTCCTGAAATATGCCGGGCGGCCCACCTCCGAGGGGCCCTGCATGGGGAGCGGGCTGACGCGGAGCGCATCGCCCGGATCAACCGTCTCGGCGACCGCGACTTGGAGCGCGCCATTGCGCTGATATAGCGCCGCCGGCCAGACCGTCTGCGGCGACCCCCTCCCACCGACGACCATGACGACACTGTCATTGATATGCCAGACGCTTAAGGGGGGAAGTGTGAGAGCGAGGGTCGGCCACCACCACCAGAGGCCGCTGCTGACCACCCAGAGCGAAGAACATCCGGGGCGCGCAAACAGCGCACGGACAAGCGCGCGAGTGTATAAAGGAGGGCGACACGCCCACGGAGGGGGAGACGGACGGACGGCAGAGAGACGTGTAGGTCTAATGCCCGGCATTATTATACTTTATTACTAGCAACTCTTTGATGCCACTTTAATAAATGTAGTTTCTCGTTATGGAAACCCCGGCTTCGTGTTGTTCCTTCCGGATGGGCATGCAGCAAGGCAACCCTACCACAGGGTTGATGGGCTAAGGGGTTTTAACTGAAGAATTTGACGGGTTGAAGGGTTCTGGGAGTTAAGTGTTCTTCTATGGGGTATACCTGAAATGTTTTTCTGTAGGGTATTTCTGAAGGATTTAGAATACCTATGAGGTCCCATAATTATTCACGGCTGATGGGCCCTTTAGAATCATTTTCAGTAGGGGTACAGCGTGAAAAAAATGATACATTCGCATTTCGAGAAACATTTTGAACTAGTTTCCTAACTTCATTGAAGCTTGACTGACGCAATTGCCTGACGTATTTATTCTAATCGTTTTTCTTGTTCACAACGCGGTTCATGTCATTAGATTCTCTGCATAGCACTTCCGTTCCTGACCAGTTAACCCCACAATTGTTACATTCCTGAATATGTGCAGCCGATTCCAAATTTGACACTTTGTTTTTAACGTTACGCTTGTGCAAAGTTAGTCTAACATTGATACATCTTGAAGCCTGACCTACATACTTGAAACTACAGACCAATAGTATCTCGTATATTGCGGCTTTTTCGCAAGATACTGACCTTTCACGCTGCTCTATTTGACATACTCGATGTTCCTTTTGCCAAAACACTCCAAAAGCCGGGATACGTCATAATGAAAATAGGAGCACCGACTTGACTCAAAAGAAAAAAACATTTCATTAGACGTTTCGCTTCCCATACGGGAAGCATTTCCAGTAGTTAAAAATCAAATGCAACGTTCAAACTCAAGTCAATGTTATCTGCCCGGTATTTTCAAGAAAACGTTATCTCAAGTGAACCTTATCTTCCCGTACTCCCAGCACAACCCATGCATAACATGAACGCTTATATCCAAGAACTGCAGCACTCATTCAGGTCTTTCCACAGTCAACTGTAGTTCCGGGGCCGTTGACCTTACCAAAATTTCTTGGGGAATTCTGATAAACCATTCTTAAACGCGCAAAAATGATGTCATCGACATACGTTCTAAAAACTCTACATCTGGCGTTATTTCATTTACTTTGTCAGACACAACTCTCTCCGAGGATTTGAGGTAAATTTCAGCTGATATGGGCGTGACCGAGGAGCCTACACATACGCCTTCTTTTTGCACATATTCTCGACCTTCCAATTCCAGGAGAGTCGACTGCAGATACAGATTCAATAACCTAAAGAAGCCTTCTATTAACATTCGTTACTCGGAGTTATACAATACTGGATTCTACTCAATAAACTCTGTTACCTCGTTCATTAGTCTTTTCTTTTCTATAAAATAAAACAAATCTTTAATATCCATAGTGATTACCGAGGAGTTTATCCTATTATTAACACTTAAGATGTAAATCAGTACTTCTGAATTCCTTAACGAAATAGATTTTTCAAGAGTCATTAGCCCCAATGCTCGTGGCAGGAACTTGGATACGATCATTTGCCCAAGTTCCGTTCTCATTTATAACTACTCAAAAAGGCAGTTCCGGATTGTGGTCTTTTAGAAAAAAAAACTTTCAACTTAACAACATTTTTGGTTGACCCACTACTGCCTTTACCATACCTTTATCATCTTCATCCTTCAAAACCGTGCAAATGTTCCTCATGAGCTTGGACAACTTGCCATTTATTACCGAAAACATGAATTCCAATGCGCTTTCTGTTTTCTTCTGAAAATCATGTATTGGCAAGATGCCAAGACCGCCTGATTTATCCGTCTGAAAGAGTTATAGCGAATGCATTTTCAATTGTTTTTACCATGTTTACACTTATGTAGGCTCGTCTTCCCTTTGGGTAAGTTTGCTCAATGAGCTTTTCCATTCTGCCTCGTGCCTGATCAACAAACGACACATTTTTATCCTGATTAACCAACCTTGCAATTGTCTGCACAGACGAGAACAAATCGATCCTTGAAGGTTTAATATTTATACAATCCTAAGGTTCTTTGGCCAGGCGCCTCTATCTTTTTTTCCTCGAAATACATTTATTGCAGGGATTGAGTATACTTAAATGCTTAAAAGAATCGCTTTGCCCCTAGGCCACCAATATATAACAAACTCATCACGCGTTGTCATCTGCTTGATAGAGTTAAAACTTGCGACCTTTTCACATGCCAGGCTTCATCAAAATGTTCCTTGTTGAGATTTCGCCATTGATGAAACTCATTGTGGTGGTTAAACTCCGTCCCAATATGAAAGCCCAATGTCTGTCACAGGCACCGCGAAGCTCCTGGATCCTCCTGGAGGTTCCTCCTCTGAAAGTCTTGATAACATTTTTCTTCATTCTCCAATGCATACCACTCGTCGAAAGATGCTTCAATGAAACCGTTCGATGGATTTCTTGCGTAGAGACAACCCACAACATCCCACGTCCTCCTCCAACTCAGTTAAACGACGACCCAACCTGTCCAGCCCCACGTATGCTTCATTCATCAGTGTAGACGACGATGGGAAAGCGGATACAAAAAAGGATGGGTATAAGGCCTGCTTATGGTAATCTTCACAAAAAAAAATGTCAAGGTGCTGGCGAGCTGGTCCATGTTGATCATGATGTTAAAATACCGACATTGGGAAGGTAAATGAAAAACGTGTAAAAGACAACAAATAGAAGGGTTAAACTTTTTACACTCA
The DNA here is from genome assembly GCA_037355805.1 of Ixodes ricinus. Lineage (NCBI taxonomy): Eukaryota > Metazoa > Arthropoda > Arachnida > Ixodida > Ixodidae > Ixodes > Ixodes ricinus. Next base: position 24,128 of record JAZHYW010053721.1, read on the forward strand.
GCTAACAAATTTTATTCTGTCCACAACTGTTATAACCTCCTGTCAAGGTTACCGCCAACGCACACCGATACGTTTCTCCCTTTTGAGTACAACCACAAAGACGATCTTCTATACCCCAAAAGTTCAAAATTGTCCTCCGTAAGGACGTTCTTAACAAAACACAAAAGAACGACAGCAACCATCCAAACTCTAAGACAGAAACGCACGCTGCATGCAATGTCCTCTTGCAAAATACAGAACGCGCTTTCCGAAAGAAAAACACTAAATAACACGAAACAAGCACAGCGTAAAAGTATAGTTCAAAAGAACGACAGCAAACGTCTAAAACCTCTTACAAACCCGTACACTCCAATACACTGTCCTGTTGAAAAATACTGAATATTGCATTCCAAACAAAACACACACACACACAGCACACGCACACACAGACACATACACACACAGACAAAAACAAAAAATAAGTACAGTGTAAAAAAAAACATTTACATTTTTAAAAACATTTTGGTCTTTTTTCCTAAATTCATTGAAGCTAGACTGACGCGATTGACCGATGTATTTATTCTAATCGCTTATTTCCCTACACGTTTTAGGTAATTAGATTCTCTGCATAGCAACTGCTGTTCCTGACCACGCAACAGCACAATTTTTACATTCCTGAATGTGTGTAGCAAATAGCGAATTTGACACTTTTTTTTTACTTTCCGTTTGTGCTCAGTTAGTCTATCATTCATACATCTTGAAGTGTGACCTATTTGCTTTAAACCACAAGCCAGCTGAATCTCGTATACTACGCATTTTTTGAACGATACTGATTTTTCACGGTGCTCTTTTTCATAGGCTCGATGTCCATTTTTTATGTTCCTTCTGTCTCAGGATCTTAACATCATTGTGTAATGGTTTTCTAATATTAGATGTACTCAGGCATATGCTGGTTAATATTGTAGTTTTAAAAGCGCGCTTTCCGGTATTGAAGGAGTCCTGCTATTGGGTGGTAGAACTTGGCCTGTCGTAGCGAGTGGCTGCCAATGGCACATCCAGGAGAAAGGGGATCATGGGCCTGATCTTTACATAAATTGCAGTCCGACCCTGTGTACATTGCACTACATTTTAAGCTCAAAACAAAACTCGCACTATGAAGAATTACTTCGCTACCCAGAAAAAAATACTTGGGGACGCCAATGATGAAAAATATGTTCGATTAGACTGTTCAATATTCAACTGTAATATACAGGGGCTTCAGAGCTATGCAATCTGCACATGTTACAGATGTTTGCACAGTACGGGTATACTGTTTAACAATATTGACATTTAATGCCATATTCCACGACGATGGTTCACTCTAAGTGACAGTTCTGCCAATGCTAGACCACATGATAATATGACGAATATTAATGACAACCAGAACACCTATAGTGTGTCAATATTTTTAAATTATCACGGTATTTCGTAGTAAGAGATATTTTGATAATCCCTCTTCACATCACTTCATTTGTGTTTAAAATCAATACATTAAGGCCACACTCCAAAGGTGATCATATAAATATTTTACTTCTGATGAATCAAGAAAAATCTGAAAAATAAAATATATGTGCCTTCAAATTGCAAGAGTGTAAATGAGATACGCCGTATAAAGTCTCATCATAGATAAAAGTGATAATTTGCCAATATATGCATTTATATACTGTTCGCTTTGGAAATTATGTGGTGAGCCAATTTGCCCCGACGCAGACTTTCCGCCCCAGCAGACTATCCGGAGTATGACACAATCAACACATTAAAACGTCGCAGCCCGTACGAAAAATAGGGTGAGCCAGAACGCCCCGACAAACTTTTTGGCACAGCAGACACATAAGTCAATCAAAAACACCGCACGAACGTATCGCAGTCAGCAGGAAAGTGAGCTGTGGGTCAGTTCGCGCCGACGGAGACTTCCTGTCGCTGAAGACACTCCGGAGAGACACAATCAAAACAGGAAAACCTCGCAGCCCAGACGAAAGCGAGTGGTCATTCAGTTAGTCTTGACGGAAACTTTTTGCCGCAGCGGACACTCAAGGGATTGACACATTTTGTGAAAGAGCGGGAAAGTTTTGTCCACGTGGTAAATGTGTGCAAATAGAGAGCGCGGATTGTCGGTAAATTCGAACATCAATCTATGGCTCTACTCTGTTCCTAACTGGAGCATATACAGTGTCGCTGGATTAGTATAGGTTTCTGCATATTATTGTATTATAAAAACTCTTTGTGTATGCCAATATATCTTTCTAAAATATACGTTTAGCGTATATAATATTTGTTTTAAATGTATTCAGTTTTACAGTAGACAATTATATTTATCGCATAGGGACGATAGTCGAAACTCGGCGCGACTGTCGCCCTTCAGTTTGTTTTGTTATTTGTGTGTTGCCTTGGAGTGTTCCAGCAGACGGGCAGACCTCATTGTGGCGGTTGCTTTGTGTTGCCACGCGCTTTGTAAATGCGACCAGGAAATGTTTTCTTCTTCGCCGTCTTCATTATCCGTGCAATGATACCTCTGGGTAACTGTTAGATATTATTCGTGTTGCTATTTTCATTTTTAATAGCTATAAACCGTTTCCCCGTGCGTCTCAACAAGTCAAACGACGGGACGCGCAGGGCTTGGTTAATCCTAAGCACATGTTGTGTGGAATTCATTTTCTATGTTTGTTTAGGTTGTGTCGGAAACCAGAAACCGATGCGAGTGTTGTGGTTTTGATGGAGGTAGCACTTTTGTACTGCACTAAAATACATGGAGATATATCGCGAAATGATTTATACAGTTTGTTCAATGAAACCGCGATGATCCATCTGATTCCCGCTTTAGAACTCGATGGTGTTCGCACGCGTGAAACAAATATTAAAATAACGGCAAAGAATCCAGACTAGAGCACTACAGGGGCCCGGGTCCTCTAGCTCACACTTTTCACTGGCCCGGTTCCATCTCAGGTTTCTAGCGTAATTATCATGTAGGCCGTTCTGCAATCTACCGGTGATTTGCCATGCTTCGTTGGGCATTTGAAGTGACCGCATAAGTTTGCTTCGTAATACATCGCGCTAGCATTTACTGAAGAGGAGCCCGAGAATGGCGACTTTGTTAATTGAAAAAAAAAATGATGACATGAAACCCCCGAGTCAAAAAGAAGAAAAACAGCTAGGTTTTGCTTGTGAAAAAAATATCGCTCAGCTTCTTTGCTCGCTTTTTTTCTCCGCATTATAAAAAATAGTTCTTGGTTATTTTGGTGTTTATTACGACTGTAATGTAGCGGAAAGGAAATACAATTTGCTTACCTAGTTTTTTTATTTTATTCTTCCATAAAACAGCCACCGAGGTACAAAATATTATCTCAATTTACGTGTAAAGGATGGGGGAAAATGTTTTAAGCGAAAGATAGGGAGTCTAATGATAAATTTAATAAACATTTACCTGTTTACAAAAAGTTTGGTTGTTCTGATATACCCAGGCAAGTTAATCTTTCTACAATTTTAAGAACCATCTGCCACCATATTACACCTGAGTGCTAATTTTTTTCTGAATTTCTTTAGGAACGGTTTTCTGCTCTCTATTAAAAGAGCCATGAAATTATCGTGAACTTCTTGAACTACAGAGACGCCCATAGGTGGCGAATATGTTATCTGCAAGTATGAAAATATACAAGCTCCTCTGAGCAGAAAATAAAATCTTGTAGAAAAAAAATGCATTTGGTCAGCAGGAGAGGAAAATATGCTCAGAGAGACATCATGCATCCTGTTTTATGTTTGATGCTTTGCAAACGGAGTTAAAAACAAACATTTGGACAGTATGCACACTTCTGGGGAGGCGAAGGCGTGAGGGCGAAGAAGGGAAGGGGCGGAGGTTCAATATTTTCTTGTCTTGCCTAACGATGTGCTTAGTGCAGTGCTACAGGCCTCCTGGTTCAATCACAAACCAATTATAAACTATGTGGTGTATTTCACCGTCGAAATGCACATCTGAACAATATACTACATGAATTCGAACTAACCCATTGTTGGATTTGGCCTCCTGTAACGGTTGTCTCACAACATACAGTAGCCTCAATCTCTTTAATGCACACACGAAGGAACTTTAAAAATGGTAGGGATTATTAGATGTTGAGCTTAACAGACGTGACAAAAATGTTGTGCTCTGTGTGTCCTAATTGTCCTTGCCCAGATTAAGCGCACAACTGAATTGTTTTCAAAAATCAAAACCTACCCATGAAACTTTTATTTAGCTTACCACGATTGTTCTTACGATATTTCTCTAAAGTTCCTGCCACACTGGCAGGAACTGGAATTTATTTGGCGTGCGCCTGTACACATACTCCTTGGTGCAAAGACTCCACCATTAAAAGCTTCCATCCTTTCTTTGGCATTTTTAGGATGCTTGAAGACATATTTCATTGGCTGCACCAAACTTCCGGAAGGCGAGCGGGGGCAGTTCTTGAAAGTTTTTGGAGTCTGAAATTAACACAAAATTCTTGACTGTAGATCAGTCGTTTTCAAATGTTGGGTCCGCGGAACTCTTGGCGCCCACTAAAGCATTTTGAGGCTTCCCTCAAAACTTAGGCGGCCATTTCTTTTTTTGTTGATGGCGATGTCGAGTTGAGTCCAGTCTAGCCATGGCTCGTTTATAGTTGCTAGAATAACCAAACCTGCAGAAGTGCCTTTGTTTACTTACACAAATTCTCCATTTTCTGCCAGTTCGTCGCGTTCCCAGTGCCCCCCCCCCCTCCGCCACTTATCTGCTTTATGGCGTCTCCCGTTGCTTTCGCTTGTCTGATAGGGCTCCACGACACAACTATGGTTGAGAACTCCTGCTCAAGCTTGAGATTGACCAAAATTTTACAGCACGACTAACACGACCCAATTTCGTGATATCCGCCAATATATGTTATTCGGTCAGGAGAGAGTCGTTGATATGGCAGGAAATATGGGAAATCCTCTGCAACTGCTATCAACAAAATATCATGCCTCCTCTGAATCTCAGGTTTTGTCGTCCCATAGTAGCAAACATAGTGCGGCAGCCTGGGAAGCTTCCTGCAGTGGGATGTTGTGCAGAATTTGACACTATTCTTTAAACGTTTGAGCCAACAAATGGTCGTTGAAATGGTTTGTGTTAAGCTAGCGTTTTCTGCAATGCGTTCACAGGAAACCTACCAACCATTCCAACATTGTTCAACGTGGTGGATAATTCAGTTTAAGTGTGTTCAGCTAAGTAGAGTTGGTTGTATTTGATTTCAACTAGTCAGAAGAATTCTGCATTGCTAACGTTCAACCACGGGATTTCTTTGCAGCAGCCATCTCTGCGGAAATACATCTCAGGGAATCATCGGAAGATGGTAACCGGAATCAGGCGACCTGGATGGCTGCAGGAAGCGGTGATATTTCTTGGCGATAGGCAATGGGCAACGCCAGGAACTGCCTCCGTCTGTGTCTCCACCTTAAAGGCCCGTTCACATACTTGCGACTGAGTATCAACAGGCTGAGACGAGAGCGGTTTCCGGGCCTTTTGGAACGGCGTAAGTCCAGATGCGCTGCTACGGAGCAGGTCCTAAGCCGTCGCAAGAGGCTTAAAAACCATTCTTGTTTATTCTTTGTCCTATTCGGTTGCATGTATATGAACGGCGCTTAAGACGTATATTAGGTCTGGTCGTATAGGGTGGCATAGAAGCTTACGTGTACATTAAAAATGCACCACAAATATCAGCACCTCATGTAGCTAACATTTTCATTGAAGTTGTAGTGTACATGTGGACACATTTTTGTGAAATTCTTCCGCATAGGTACCTTGCTGTAAATACGTTATAGCAATATCTTCGCTGAGCACAATGATGAGACTAGTGTTCAGGTAACGTTTTGATGTGTTTGGTGCACCTCGTTAAAAGATGGTGCCACCCTTACAGTTTGAAACTAACAAGTAAAAGCGGAGGCAGGGCGCTCTTCTTCGCATCTTTGCTTCTCAGCGTTTAAAAAGGAAATGTAACAGCCATATATCTTCTCGGGAGCAGCAAACACGACCGAAAGTTGTCCACTAAGCGTCTAGTAATTACCTTCACCTAAGATTTTATAACTTTCACGGGAACCCCTCAACTACGCCGGGAACGTTCACAAGAATGCTCCCTCCTCTACAACAGATCTTTGATAAAAATGTGAGCTTAGTGCTGGTCCGTATTTTCGTGGTACATTTTCCGTCAACACCGTGGCTCATTGCCACCCTATATAACATAAATTATTTTGCTATTCCTCTAATTCATTTTATACGAGCAAGTTCAAACTTTTTTTGGTTTCAATATTTGTTGTGCTTCTATTTTATGCTTACCAAGTTTCCTTTAAAACGCTGAAGCAAGTGTCATTTTCCAAAATATAAATTTATGATGTTTTTACTTTTGTTTTCCAGTTTTGTTCCTTTCCCAGTTTTTCGCGATGGCACAGCACTCTTCTGAAGCAGAAATATAATCGGAATTGTGCAGTATTAAAATAAATAAAATGTCATGAATTTCACAGAGCTATTAACTAACTGGTTACGAATTCGCAATTTCCATGCTAGATGTTCATGGTAAAAAGCGCAAGAAATTAGCATTTGTCGTATTCTATTTTTTTTCTATACACGGGTCTGGAAAATGACTCAATAATGCAGCAGCAGGGACTCAAGGAATGATGCCATTATTCTAATCATCTGATAATAGGAAACATTTCTAACAGTAAGATTACCAATTAATTACTGAAATAGTCAATGTTTGAAGTCAACTACTAATGGGTGTAGAATACCTAGCCAATAGTTGCCAAACGTTGTCTGGAAGTATGGTTGGATAATGGCCCAGTATGGTGCCAAGGATGCCAATGATGCCTGAAACGGTGGCTAGCAAATATAACCCATCATTGACACAAAAACACTGGGTCAATATTGGATGAAACAATGGCGGATTAACGGCCCAACATTGGCCAAAACTATGGCCTAACATCGACACCTATAAAGTATAATATTGAATCGCGAAGCGCTTCCACTTTTGTCTAAAATTACGCCAGTCTTTGCCTATGGTGAGACCACCATTGGGCTGCAACCATGGTTTAGCAATGGTCCGAACATTGGCCGGAACGATGGCTGAACAATGGCCAAACATTGGTTCCGATGACTGGGCAAATGTTGAATCGGGTAGCGATTTCAATATTTCCCGATATTGAGGCCGGTCTTCGCCAATGTTATGGCCATCGACAGACCAGTATTGGTGGTCTGCCTGTGTGGTTTTGTGTTTTGCCAAAACTGAGGTGTTGATAATGATTGCTATGATTAAAAGCACCAGTGAAGCACGAAGAATAGGTGGCAGATACGGCATTGACAGGCGCTGTTGTAAGTGTTTGCTTTTTCGTCCGTGCTTTGATTCGCACTGAAATTACATGAACAAAGAGATCCAACCAAACTCTTATTGTTAGAAATCAGTCTGCCATAATGGGCTTGACTATTTATTAGGCAGGCGGTGAGGAGTGTTTCTGCTACATTTTATAGACTGCCTTGAATGCACTTGCTTGTGTGTTTGTATCACTATTAAGTTGTTTAGTTCACAGGGAGAGAAATGTGCCGAATACATCCGGATTGCACGTGTTAGATCGAGCTTTAAAAGATATTCGCGGACTATAAACCTATGGTGCCCTATGCAATACCGGCTGTCTGCCATCTAATCATAAAAAGAGTGAGGTCAAATAGTGGTACATAATCAGTTAGCCATGTATGGGTCCTGCGAATGTCCTACCTCAGCTCACATAACACTAAATGTTTTAGAATATAATATGTTTTAAAAATCTCGTAGTAGCGTTTTGCATCCAGGTTTCACCCATACTTTGGAGTCATGCTTGATTTTTGCAGTGCACATGTTTTATATAGGAAAATTGTATAATCACTTCAAGGGCGTATAATTTCTTATTTCATGTAAACAAAATCCAAATATACCACCATGTTCTCCCGCTTAAATTCGAATAAAACACAATACTTTGTATCCCTTAAATTCAAATAAAACACAATATTTTGTAATTTTTTCAAGTGATCAAAATATTGCAGTGAGCGCAGCAGACCAAGTAGGCAGCGCGCCCGTGGCCTCATGGCCATTGGACTTCCCTTCCACGCAGAAGACCAGTGTTCGATTCCTGGCCGCGGTTGCACAATTTTGTTGAGGCTGTTATGTGATGTTCTGGTAAATTGAAAAAAACCGTCCTGCTGATTCGAGGTTAGAGTGTTCTATGCACCGAACCTTTTGCGCCAAATGTTACAGAAGCCCACTTGTGTACAAAAGGGCTCCGCGTGGCAAGCCGGAGTAAGTCTCGCCCCACCGCTCGACTCTGCTGTTACGCCGACTTCGACACCCGCAACGCTCTGCTGTTATCTTGTGCTTCCTTTTAGAGTGTAGCTCTTAAGTGCCTGTTTCCGGCTTGAGCGGCGTTGCCGTTGGCGTAACCGCACGGTGCATTATGGGACGCGTGACGTCGCGTGTGACGTATGACGATGCCAATGACATCATCAGCGATGATGACGGTAACATCATTGACGATGACCATGACGATGAGGAGGACCTCATCACGGATGATGACGTCATCAGTGACGATGGCGATGGCATCATCAGTGACGATGACGATGACATCATCAGAGATATCAACTAACGTTACTAGATTACCTCAGTTGTGGAAGTCCCGCGTAGGGGGTACCCCCCCTCTCCTCCCTCACTCAATCCGCCTGCCGTCGTTCGAAGAGCCATCTATATTTTCGTTTTATAACTGTGCGTTCCGCAAAGCACAGCTGAAGCGCCCAATGGCGATCACGACGCCGCCATTTCTACTGCAGCGGTCACTCGAGGAACTGCACGTGACACCTATGTTGACTTCAATCGGCCATTTCGGAGCCGAAACAGATAGGGTGGAACAGGTTACAGGGGTGCCACCCCCGTGTCTCTAATGGACGCGCCGCGAAATACCACCGAAGTTAAGATGCGCCTAGTTCGGGATGCGCTACCTGAAATCACAGCTGAGGCATGGTTGTATAAAAACAATATTAATTGCGCTGAAAACCTTGCAAACTAAAAATTTTAGAAAACATCACGCGCCCCTCATATTGTGCTAAACTTCAATAAAAGTTACTACAAAAATAGTTTTTTCCGTTGTTTTTTACGCGTCTAGTAACGTTGAAACGAACGTATCCCGATTCAATTACCAAAGCAGCCGTCCGGCGGCGCGTCGAGCGACGCCGGGCGAGTCGTGGTGAGTGAGGGGGGGGGTACTGTTCATGCAGGCAGCGTCTATGAGCAGTTACGTAACTGAGCTAATCAAATAACGTTGATATGAACGACATCAGTGATGTCACTGGTGACGACGATGACGATGACGTCATCGTCATCGTCACGTGACCCTCATGAGGTGACGGCGACGCAGCATGGCGGGACGAGTAGCAGACAGGATGAGGATAGAGGAGTGGTTTACTCTTCCCTCAATACCCTTTCCTCCTTCTCCTAAAGAGCTGCGCTCTAATTCCGCGTTACATGGAGTTCTAAACGGCTTTCAATTTCCATTTTAGGCGCAAGTTCGCCCCCTTAAACGTTAAGTTTCTTCAGCCATCATCGCGTCATCGACTGTCATTCGTTACAATATTGACGGTTTTCTATGTTATTTATTACTTTGCCAAACTTTAAAAGATATATATATTTCTAGCAATCAATTTAACACAATATTTTTCCACCTCTAGAAATATTTTTTCGAGCACAAAATTTAACATTTGCTTAAACATTGTGTGTTCAGCGTATAGCGTTTAAAAAGAAAGTGGAATTTATACTCACAATTGAAACCTCGTATAAGTTTGTACTTCCTATATAGACGGTAGGTCCGGTCATCTTGCAGTGTATCTCTTTGTTGATGGAGACACTCCAGGTGGGTCCGAATTATAATTCCGTCAACGTGGAATGACCTGCAATATATAGATTCGTGTAGTTAAAAATGACGTTTTACCACCCTCATTATTAACTCACATATTACTAACGCACTTATAACAAAGACGACAAGTAAAAACATTTCGTTTTAATATTATTATGCATAAACTAATGTTCAAATGACGCACGTGTGACCAGCTTTTTTGGTAAAAAAATGAACAGAAGACAAACATAGTGAAGTTGTATTTCTTTGGATGTAGTGAAGGCAACAGCATACTGGTGTGAGAAAACAGTTGCCCCACTGCGCGACTCCTAGATAACGAGTAACAGCCGCGGGCAGCAATCATTGCATCAGTTTCTTCTAATCAACGTATAGCCTACTCGAGCATCTCACTGCACAAGCGGTTCAGGGCACAGTCGGCTGTAACGTGACATACACTAGAGATAGATTGAGATTAAAAACAAACATTCGCCCCAACCGCTAAAGCAAACAGCCGTGATCATCGAAATTACAGTAGGCCGAGCGCGGTCTGGCAGCGAGCTAAGGCCATTCGGACAAAAATGAGGAGAAAAACTAGAATCTTAAGTTGCTCTTGACATTAACCATGCTTTGTCTCGGCATGGGGGGGGGGGGGGGGGGGATCCCAGTAAAAAAAAAAAACTTTTTGAGCCAGGCGTGTAGCATACCCAGGCCAATTAGAATATAATCGAGTGTTTTTTCAGCTCTTCATGACATATCGCTGTGAGTTAAGGCGCTATTGCCGATAGAGCCCTACAGAGAATTCGCTTCGCGTCTGGAAGATATCAATTAGAAAACACGTTGCAGATATTTTAATCCAAAGTTAGCAGTCGGTATCTCCAATCCAAGAGCTGCCGTCAAGTGTATGCCACGCGTTGAACCAGTTGCTCAACTCTCGCATAAATACCGCCAAAAGCGTAGACGACAGACGTTTCACGTGCAACGCAATTACTCGGGAATGTTATGAATCACTGAAACTGCTATAAGCCATTTCGTTATAGTAATCGATCCTTCTCTCGAACACAAAAATACCATATGCACGAATAGACAATGCAAAGGGCGCTACGTTAACATCGTGGACGTTTACCCTTCGTTGAAACCATAAATTCAATCTTCGAACCAGTGCTTGCGTGCTGTTTCACACCTCAACACCAACACAATAACGCTGGGCACAGGTAGATTTTGTATATGAAAGCACGAAATCTATACTTCGTCCGAATATCGAGCAGCGCGGCCAGACAAGACACGGTCGCGTCAGAATGTGGAGCAGGTGACGGCGCGTCACCTGCTCCACATTGCTGCACAAAAGAAATACTCCTGCCCGCCGGTGGCAGCAGCCATTAACTGCTAAGGCGAGTCGTTGGGCCACCTTAGTAGGACACCCAGTGATATGATCTTTTTTTCCGTTACACCCGCAATAGGGTTTAGTGAAAACATCAGTGCACATGTTTAGTAGTCCATACCACATTCACATCTGAGGCAACAATTTTTTTATTCCACAATAATCTTTTGTTTGCTTTTTGTTTCGCTTTTAATACAAACCCTTTTCCGAGTCGAGCGATATCGTGTTCCTGACATGTGCTGCAGTCTTCGATTGTGGAGTGGTAGCTAAGGCGTCCAATGGCGCGGCCTCAGCTTGAATGCTCGCGCTTCTTCAACTGCGTGAGAAATGGTTCCATAATTCGGTTGGACAGTGGGTGATAGAATGTTTTGTGGATATGCGTGCATCTTACCGAGAACACTAGACATATTTTGACATAGTGCTGACTAAAATTAGCTCTTCAGCTAGGATAGGCCGTGCCGTGGTCGACCCTCACGTTCTTGAGTGACAACGGGTTAGAGAAGAAGTAGAAAGAGCGAGTTGAAGACAAAGTGGAGAGCACGAGAGTATGGTCTCGAGCGGACATTCTGACGACTGAACCTGAAGAACGGCAGGTGACCTCCAGCACTCCCGGCAGACCAGGCTTCGCACCCTGGTGAACCCTGGCTTCGCTCCAGGTCTTTTCGCCACAATCGGCCGGAGCGGCAGAAGCTCGGAGCATTGGATTTTAGCTCGAAGAGGGACACAAGGGCGCCTCGCAACGTTCTGGTCAGCGGGCCGCCACCCGGTTGGTCAAGCGACATCATCGAATCGGTGCTGCGGCGGCTCCCTAGCAAAGCTTGGACCCACACTCGGACATCGAAGAACATTCTGGTCCCGTCCCAAGCAAGATCGACGCTCGAGGCTGTGAGTGTTCTCAGCTCCCATTTAAAGAACTGACCGAGACTGACTGTAGTGACTGTAGCTATTTATACTAACTCTATTTTATTTTTAATTGCTTCTTTTTTTGTGCTTGTGAGTAAATTAATTTTCATTCCGTCTACTTATGCGTCGTTTCGTCCTTCGACCTGTCCTCCGTCCCCTCGGAGGAACACGACTTCGACACTGAAAGGTTAAGCGGTTTTCAGATCAATCCATGACTAGCGTTGCCCCGTGAATTTTAGAAGACGGTCTTCTGTAATTTGCGTCAGCTCTTCAGAGTTGGCGCTCGCGTGTGCGTTCATTGAGTAGATACTTAGTTGCTGTATTGATGGTGACTATAGTTACACAATGTTTGCTGCTCGAAAGAAGACGGAGCTGTCGCTAGCTCAACTTGATGCTTGCGTTCTTTTACCGTACGTTTCGGTAACCCAAAAACGAAAAAGAAAGTATTTCTAAATAAGAATTTAAATAATATAACATATTTTGACCAGGCTTCTAAATTATGGTTTCTGGCCTTCCGCTGACGGATTATCTCTCTTGATAATGTGTCCGATGAGTAAAACGTTCACGAGCTCTTAATCGCCTGTTCAATGTGGTTCTTAGGCTATTATAAAATTACCTTTGTTGCGCTACGTAATTTAAACTACGCATTTGTTTGTAATCCAAACTCCATAAAATGTCTTGCTATTGAACAATGTATATCGATCCAAAATAGTATGGCTAAAAAGTTTGATTCGGTACTTGAAATGTGTAGGGTATTAACCCTAACTTTATGTTCAAACATGCGCTTCTTTGAGGTTACACTGCGGGATTCAGTTAAGTCTTGTTAATGTGCTTTTGCTACTGAAAACAAAGTGATTTTTGATATGTTGTCAAACTAATCGCGATTAAATATTAGAGTCACATTCAGTGACATCAAAGTGCCTGAAAGGGAGAGTCTTAAAAATGGCATTAAAAGATTCCTACGTCTTTTTGAAAAATAAATAAACACAGATTTTACAAATTTCACTCTGGAAATTTACGTGTGCTAAGAGTTAAAACACTCTGCTTAAAACGCTACTGGCCATGCCATGAAATAAAATTTTTTTAATAAATAAACATTTAGTAAAACCTTCATAAACCTACCAAAGCTTCCCAACACAATCACATTCGTAGGATGGAATAATCTCCAATACTTTTTTTCATTCACTCAGATCATTTTGAGTGCGACCCCGAATAGCTGGCAGACTTTGGAAGCGTAGCCCTCACATAAGGCGAAAACAAAATGACTAGCTTATAAGCGTTTTTGATACACTCCTGTTGAGCTCCTCAGAATAAAGTAATGATGTTGTCAACATTAGTCATCTGCATATCATACATAAACTGCGTTTGTGTCATTGGAAGTCGAAACTCTAGTCAAAAAGAAAAGTAAAACGTTGTTGTTCTTTACACCTTTGCAAAAGACACTCCCAGGCCACCGCCTTGTTGCTGCTGATGACGATTCCGCTGGTGCACCTCTCGCGCCCTCATCAGCTAGATGCTCTTACGACTTTCTTGTACGGTTGAAACTTATTCAGCGCAATTCTCCACTTACGTCTTGCAATTTTGCATTATATATTTTTCCGGCCACTCTTGAACTTTTCCACCCTAATATTTTTAGTTTTGATGCTTACCCGTTTTGTGTCATCTTCCAATATGATAAACAGGGTTGGTACAGGCCTGCCATTTGAGATTTCCCGCTTGATTTTCATGGAAATGAAGGGAGGAATGAACGTCAAAGTGCACTTGTCTCTATTTTCCAAACAATAAAAACTGTTCTCCCGACTTTCAGAGATAATCCATGTAGAGTTATCCTCAGTCATCGCGAAAAACGTTGTTTGGTTGTGCGTAAAAAAAAAGAAAAGAAAAAGTCGCCTTCGTGTTTTTTTTGTCTTCGGTCTTTTGTTGTGAAAAAAAGGAAGTTCTCTCTAAAACGTCCCTTAAAAGAAGGTCATCTTGGTTTCCGTCCGATCGTCAAGATGGGATTCTTGCAGAAACTGTAGAACTGTGTTATTCAAGATCCTTCTCAAGTACCTAATTTCCGGATAATGCAGCACGGTGTAGGACGTATGGTATGTTGTCACGAATTAAGGCGACGAGTAGGCGAAGAGTAAACGGAAAATAAAGGTTTAATGGGCGAACTTGCGCCAACCAAAAATAAGTAACGAAAGAGCGTCGAGGCAGCAGAAAAGCAGGCGCCGATTCGGCGGCGAAACAGAAAGCGCGAGCGAGACTGACTCGACAAGGTCGCGGGTAGCTGCTTATCTACAGTGCGTCACTATCTCGAAAGTTCAGCAAGGAAGGCTCGAGCGTCGCGCGCTCGGGGCGAGGAGAAACCGGCACTGTCGAGAACAACAAACCAGGTGGAAAGTTACGTCTGGTGCGAGAATGAACGCGAATCTTCTAGATGTCGTTGGCCGAGCGTTGCTTTCTCGGCGCTACGGGCGGCATTATCCCCCTTTTAAAAGTGCATCGCCCCGATGCAACGCGAAAGGAAAACAGAAATGGCTAAACAATTAACCGTAAAACGAAATAAACATGCAGTGTCGTAATCCTAACGCGCGTTGAACGGCTTAAGTCGAACTACGTGGACGACTTCGGGTCGCGGCTGGTGGCGCCCTGATGGTCGGGTTCCGCTGGGGAGCCCCTCGTAGTTCAAGTCCCCAAGGCGGCGGATGACCTTGTAGGCTCCGAAGTAGCATTTTAACAGTTTCTCGCTGAGACCGCGGCGGCGAATGGGCGTCCACATCCATACCCTGTCTCCGGGCTGGAACTCCACGTCGCGGCGACGAAGGTTGTACCGGCCAGCGTCCACACATTGCTGGTCGCTTTATTCGAAGACGGGCTAGCTGGCGTACTTCTTCTGCTTGTTGGGTGACCAGCTATTCGTCATCGGTGCCGTCGTCCTTCGGGTCGTGGGGCAGCATGGCGTCGAGCATCGTCGTCACCTTTCTGCCGTGCACCAGCTGAAAATGTGTAATGCCGGTAGTTTCTTGAATCGCCGTGTTGTACGCATACGTGACGTAGAGCAACATTTCATACCACGTATTGTGTTCCACGTCCACGTACATCGAAATCATGTCGGCGATGGTCTTGTTGAGTCGCTCCGTCAGCCCGTTGGTCTGCGGGTGGTATGCTGTGGTCCGGCGGTGGTCGGTGTGGCTCAGGCGGAGTATCTCTTGCGTCAGTTGCGCCATGAACGAGGATCCTCGGTCTGTAATCAGGACTTGGGAGCGCCGTGTCGGAGGACGATAGACTCCACGAAGAACATGGCTACTTCCACGGCAGTGCCCGACGGGAGGGCTTTTGTCTCGGCATACCCGGTGATATAATCAGTTGCCACGATTATCCAACGGTTTCCCTGCGTCTACGGCGGGAAAGGTCCTGAAGATACATTCCAATCTGCTGGAATGGTGCAGTCAGGGGCACGATCGGTTGCAGGAGACCTGCAGGCTTCGTCGGTGGTTTCTTGCGTCGTTGGCATTCGTGGCACGAACGGACGTAGAGGTGGACAGTCTTAAGGAGCTTGGGCCAGTAGTATTTTCCCGGATCCGTGCAAGAGTCCTTTAGCCAATGTGACCAGGTGTTGGGTCGTCGTGGCAGGCTTAGAAGATCTCTTCTTGAAGACTAGCAGGAATCACCAGGAGCCACGTCGAGTTGTTGTCCCCGAAGTTGTCTTTATAGAGGTTACCTCTCCGGACGGCGAATCTTGGCAGGTCACGTGAGAAGGCCCTGGGAATCGTACCCCCTCGTCCTTGAAGTGGTCGATCAGTGCATGCAACTCAGGACCGTCCCTGCTGGAGCGCTACCATGCCGTGAATGCTCACGGCGCCAAGAAAGTGGTCGTCGTCGTCGCCGTCGTCTTTGGCACATCCGGTAGCTGACTCGACAGGGGCTCTGGACAGGCATTAGGCGTCGCTGTGTTTTGGCCTGACTTGTAGATAAAGGTCACGTCGTACTCTTCCAGTCGTAGGCTCCACCGAGCGAGGCGTCCCGATGGGTCCGTCAGGCTCGCTAACTAACGCAGCGCGTGGTGGTCGGTGACACCCAAAATGGACTCCCGTACAAGTACGGGCGGTATTTTGTGATGGCCCAGACGACGGCCAGACATTCCTTCTCTGTTGTCGAGTTATTGCCTTCCGCGTTCGACAGCGTCCGGCTCAGCGTATGCGATCACGCGCTCCGCACCGTCTTGACGTTGGACCACTACCGCTCCGAATTCTGTATTACTGGCGTCCGTGTGAACTTCCGTTTCGGCTGATTGATCGATGTGGCCGTGAGTCGGTGGTGACTGGAGCCGTCGCTTTAGTTGGTCTAATGCCTGTTGTTGTTCTCCATTCCATTCGAAGTTCACGGCGTCTTTCGTAAGGTGAGTTAGCGGCGCAGAAAGCTTGGCGAAATCCTGAACGAATCGCCAATAGCATGCGCAAAGTCCAAGGAATCTTCGGACGGCCTTTTTGTCGGTGGGTGGTGTAAAGTCCGTTACGGCGCGAATTTTCTCAGGGTCGGGACTTACATCTTCGTTGCTCACAACGTTGCCCAGGAACTTCGGTTCGCCGTAGGCAAACCGGCACTTCGTCGGCTTGAGAGTGAGTCCTGCACCCTGATTGCTTCAGAAACGGCCCAAAGGCGTCGCAAATGCTCGTCGAAGTTGGCCGAGAATACCACGACGTCGTCGAGGTAAACGAGACAGCTCTGCCACTTGAGGCCTGCAAGGACGGTGTCCATGACACGTTTGAACGTTGCCGGCGCCGTGCACAGTCCGAAGGGCATCACCTTGAACTCATACAGTCCGTCGGGCGTGACGGAGGCAGTCTTTTCTCGGTCCCGTTCGTCGACTTCGATCTGCCAGTAGCCACTCTTAAGGTCCATGGACGAAACGTATCGGGAGTGGCGCAGCCGGAACAGCGTGTCGCCGATGCGGGGGAGCGGATACACGTCTTTCTTCTTGGCCGCGTTGAGCCGCCGGTAGTCAACGCCAAATCGAAGCGTTCCGTCCTTCTTCTTCACCAGTACAACTGGAGAGGCCCATGGGCTGCTCGAAGGCTGAATGATGTCGTTGTTGAGTATCTCTTGTACCTGTTCCGTGAATGGCCTCTCGTTCCTTTGGGAAGACCCGGTATGGCGGCCGATGCACAGGAGCGCGTCCTCGTTGGTGATGATGCGGTGTTTAGCAACTGTTGTCAGGCGCACCCTCGACGTTGTCGCAAAGCAGTCGCTGAATTCGTCGAGGAGGTCCCCGAGCTGTCGTCGTTCCGTGGCGCTGTGCTTGGGGTTAACGTCGAGCTGTGGCACGCGGTGTACTGCACGGCTAACATGGCGAGGGCTCGTCGGAGATCACGGAGATTTCGGCGTCGGCCCGGAGTTCCTCGACGTGTGCTACAGCGGCACCTTTCGTGAGGTGCTGTGCCTCCGTTCGAACGTTCGTCACGAGGACCACAGAACGTCCACCCTGCAGCTCTGCTACGCCCCTTGCGACGCCTATTCCTCTTCCGAGAAGCAGGTGGGCATTGCTTCAGACGGACTTTCGCGCTGGCATATGCATCGGTCACGACGTGCACAAGAACACTCGACCGTGGCGGCAGGTTCACGTGGTCCGCAATGACTCGGACGGCGGCTGGCGACGTTTTGTATTTCTCCGGAGGTAGCACGGGCTATCGCAGCGTCAACCTGTTTGCTCTAAGGTCGATCACCGCACCGTACTCACAGAGGAAGTTCATGCCAAGGATGACGTCTCTCGAACAGTCTTTGAGGACGACGAATTTCACGGGACAGGTCTCCCCGTGGATGTCCACGCACGCAGTACACCTTCCCGCTGGTGTGATGAGATGTCCGCCGGCGGTTCGTATTTTCGGGCCATCTCACGGCGTCATCACTTTCCGATGGCAGCGAGAGAGCTTCCCACTTAAAACGAAATAGTCTGCTCCGGTGTCGACGAGTGCCTTCGCGTCGTTGCCGTCAATGGTAACGTCCAAGTTATTCGACACCGTTGCAGAACCGTCGTTCCTGTGCGTCTCGTCGCTATTGTGGGAGCCCTCCGACGTTTGTGGAGGATATTGGCGTCGTTCGGCATCGGCAACGCCAGTTACCGGTATTGCCGCACTCAGTTTTCCCGGCGGGACATGGGAGACAGGCTTTCTCGGCGGGACCGATAGCCATGTGATGCTGCAGGACGTTGACGTGAAGGCGAACGGGACCCACGTCGAGGCGCAGGCATCAGAGAGGGTGGACGTCGTAGGTAGTCGTCGATCTCGCGTGGTCGCTCACCATAGTGGGGGCGCGGGTCGTTGGGGGTGGGGGGAAGCCGCGTAGCCCCAGCTTTCGGTACGGGCAACGGCGATAGACATGGTCGGCTTCCCCGCAATGGTAACAAAGCGGGCGTCGGTCGGCCGTTCGCAACACGTCGGTTTTTCGCAGCGAGGGTCGCTCTGGTCGGACGTTCTGCCGTTCTTCGCGTCGTTGGGAGTACTGCGGCGCTGGAGGTTCACGTCGTGGCTCTGCCGTAGCTTGGCGGGGAGCTTGCGGCGGTCGTCTGGCCATGGCGGCGTTAGTCAGCGTCGGTTCCTTGGGGGCTGGCACGTCGACGGGAGTTTCATGCTGCAAGGCCCGCTGAACCTCGTTAGTTGTTTGCGGGTTTTATGGCGCAAGAGCTACGATGGCCATACTGCGCCAAACTAGGTAAACTAAAATGAACTAGAAATGATGTACCAAGGAAGTATTTCTGCTATACTTTGTGTAAGATCGCTATATTTTCTAGAAAAGCTAAAAGACGGTCAATTGATATAAGCGGCTGCTCCCCTAGGAACAGGGTAGGATGGAAAGGGATACAGTACTTAGAAAAGCTCAGGAAAAAAGAACTTGTGTTGTTGAAGCAGACCAGGGCAAAGAAAAATATGTAGAACAGACAAATTGTCTCCACAGTGCTCGCACACCGGTGGCTCCTCACCAACAAGCAGGTGTCGATGGGTGAGGAAGGTGTGGCCGATCCTGAAGCGGCACAGAAGAACCTCACGGAAACGGCTCCGGTTATAGGAGCTTTCCCAGGTACCGATGCCTGGCTTGATAATATGAAGTTTGTTGTTATCTGCCAAATCCCACTCGGACTGCCACAGTTTTAGAAGTGCAAGCCGTATGGGCCTTGTTAGGTCTTGGTATGGTATGCAGGCCTGTGATGGTAAGAGGTTATGTGAGGAGGCGGCCAGTCTATCTGCAGCCTCGTTGCCTGCAATGCCCACATGGCTCGGGATCCAACAAAACTTAATATCCTTCCCATCTCCGAGGCCCAGTTGAACTTTAGCACGTACCAGTTGAGTCAGCTTGTTCTTGGTTGGATTAAGAGAACATGCTGCAGTAACAACGCTCCGAGAGTCTACAAAAAGAACTGCTTTCATCACTTTGCTCCGGATAATATAGTCAAGTGCAGACAGCACGCCATATAGCTCAGCAGTAAAAATACTAGCAACATTATTCAGCCGTGTCACAAGTGTAAACGAATTGGAATGTACAGCTGAGCCTACATACGTTGAAGACTTTGCTCCATCAGTGTAAAATTGATGATAATTATTGTACTTGTCTTGCAGTGCGAGAAATTCCTGTTGTAAAATGGGTGGGGAGACATATATGTTTATTAAATTTTGTAAAGTACCAATCACAAGCTATAGGCTTGATATCCCATGGGGCAGTATGACATGCACTTTCTAGGAGGTAGACATTTTCACGAGGCAGGCCAAGGGAAAGACGAAGGTTCTCAAAACGAAGACTCAGTGGTCGGACAACAGTTGGCTTATGTTCAAAGGTACGACAAAATCGAGACTCTTGGATATAGGTGTAGGCTGGATGACCAGAATCCGATAAAACTTTGTAAACATAGACTAGACTAAGGAGCTGCCGCCTTTTCTGAAGTGACATTTCATTAGAGTCAACATACAAGCTTGGAATAGGGGATGTTCGAAAAGCACCACTTGCTAGACGCAACCCAAGATGGTGCACTGGATCAAGCATCTTCAATGCAGACGGCCGAGCAGATGCATACACAATAGCACCATAATCAAGACGTGATCATACGAGAAAGGAATAGAGACGAAGCAGACACTTTTTATCAGAGCCCCAAGACTTGTGAGAAAGAACTTTTAGGATATTCATAGTCTGCATACACTTTAACTTCAGCCACTTGAGGTGAGATACAAAGCTAAGTTTGCGGTCAAAAATCACTCCTAGGAACTTATGCTCTGGTCTTACTGAAATGCTATTTCCATTTAAGCTGAGAATCGGATCTAACCAAAGCCCACGCCGAAGGGAAAAGGAGACACAGATTGTTTTTTTCTGAAGAGAACTTAAAGCCATTTTCATTTGCCCATTTAGTCATTTTATTTATGGTTAGCTGCAGCTGTCTTTCACAGCTAGACATATTACAAGATGCCACAGAAATTTGAATATCATCCACATATAAGGAGTACGACACGGAAGAAGGTATGACCTGACAAAGAGAATTAATTTTTATGGCGAAGAGAGTGACACTCAGGACTCCGCCCTGAGGAACACCGTTCTCCTGAACGAACGAATCAGATAACGTAGTGCCTAGCCGGACATGGAAAGTGCGTTCACACAGGAAGTTCTTTATGCAATGAAGCAATCGGCCATCGTACTCCATACATAAAAAGGTCGCGCAGGATGCCATGTTTCCAAGTGGTATCATAAGCCTTTTCTAAGTCGAAAAAGACTGATACACAATGCTGCTTATTCACAAATGCCTCGCGTACAACTGTCTCCAGCCGAACTAAATGGTCTGTCGTGGAGCGTCCAGGTCGACAGCCGCACTGATTTATATCCAAAATATTGTGTTGTTCAAGGAAATAAACAAGCCGCTTATTAACTAACCTTTCAAAAGTTTTCCCTAAGCAGCTAGTTAATGCTATTGGTCTGTAACTCGAAGGAAAGGTAGGGTCTTTTCCAGGCTTCAGCAGCGGAATGACTTCTGCCCGCTTCCATTCGGAAGGGAAGTGTGAATCTTTCCACAGACGATTGAAATAAGCAAGAAGGGCAGCGAGTGATTCCTTTGACAAGTGTCGGATCATCTCATAATGTATTCGGTCAGGACCAGGGGACGAGTTTTTCCGGACATTAAGTGCCATTTAGAGCTCGACCATAGTAAACGGTTGATTGTAGGGTGCAGAGGCTCCTCCTGCCAAGCTGACTTTCGTTCTTTCTGCATCCGTCTTAAACTTCTAAAACGCTGAAGAGTAATGGGAGGAGTTAGAAATGGCTGCAAAGTGTTTGCCCAACACATTAGCCTGGTCGAGCAACGAATCTACTGAGGGAAAAAGAGGAACTGTAAAGCAGCGGTATTTGCCTTCGACTTTGTGAAGTCGTTCCGATGCTTCCTTTGCTGGGACATAGCTGCTGATAGAGATAAGATAACCTTTCCAAGACTTCCTCTTCGCCTGCTTCCTGGTTGAACGAGCTTGAGCTCTATTTCTCTGAAACTCCATCAAATTCACAGATGTTGGATATCTCCGAAATATGCCCCAAGCCCTATCCTGTTTTTTTCTTTGTGGCCGAACATTCTTTATTCCACCATGGCTTACATTTCTTGGCAATGTTACAGGAAGTCTGAGGGATGGAGCGAAAGGCAGCATTTATGATCTGATCTGTGATGTATGTGGTGGCTTCATCATGCGTTAATGGCAAGAACATGCAAGGTTTGAGTTCCGAGTTTATGCTGAAAAGACCCCAGTCTGCCTTTTCCAGCTTCCAACGTGGACAGCGTTTCATGAGGCTTGGAATAGAAACCTGACTCTCCAGAACGACTGGACAGTGGTCGCTCCCAAAGGGGTTATTTAAAACTTTCCAAGTAAATGTAGAAAACAATGAGGGGGATGAAATTGAAAGGTCAATAGATGTGAATGAGTTGTGAGCTGCGCTAGAAAAGGTTGGCTCTCTCGTGTTCATAAGGCACAGCCCAGAAGATAATAAAAATCGCTCAATTACCCCACCACGCGAGTCTTGACGGGCACTACCCACAAGGGGTGGTGGGCATTAAAATCTCCTAACAGTAAAAATGGATGAGGAAGCTGTGTAACCAGCCGGTGAAGATCATGAAGATGCAGTGGAATGTTTGGTGGAATATAAATAGAAACAACAGTAATAAGGCGGTCCACAAGAAGACGCACAGCCACATCCTCAAGAGGCGTAGCAAGAGGAACCTGAGAGCAGGCGACTCCATTCTGGACAACCACAGCTACTCCACCAGATGAATTAGATGCAGGGCGATCTTTTCTAAAAACTTGATGGCGGCGCAATACTGATTTAAGATGATCATTGAGGTGTGTCTCTTGTAAAGAGAGCAATAGGACGTAAATCAGTCCATAAAAAATTAACATCGTCAATATTACGTAAAAGACCGCGGCAGTTCCACTGCATAAAATGAAATTTAGACATGCCTAAAAAAAAAGTAAAAGTAAAACGTTGCTAAACTTGTAAAATTAGAAGGGGATACATAAAAACTTACAAATCTGCCGCTCATGGCAACAATAAATCAACAACATCACTTTGGGGGGATGACCGGTTTTTTGTTCTTCTGTTTACTCTTGGAGTCTGCCAGTCCATGTCATCTTGATCAGACGCATGAATGGAGACTTCCATGCTCTCATCCATTGCCTCTGCTTCTTGAGGCGAGGCCTTTGCTGCAGGTCTGGGTACTCTCGGAGAAAGGGGCGCATGGCCCCGTCCACGACCAGACCCAGCCAAAGGGGCGGAGAAGGTGCTGGGCGGGGAATCGCCCAAACTCACCCGTTCCTGCCCCTTGGGCGCTGTAGGAGCGGCACGAGAGCCATGCCGCTCCTTTGATGATGCTCTCTCCAGGGAGTGTGGGCGAGAGTGTCGACCCTTCTCCCTGGAAGGAGATTGCGGAGGAGGGACGGCTGCCGTAGCCACCGGCCCATCCTGAGCTTAGGAAGCAGCCTGCGTACCCTCTACGCGAGAGGGCTGAGGCTGTTTTCCCGCAGGAGCGCGAGGGTTTGCACTCTGGCTGAGAGGGTCAGCAGACCCTCCAGCCGAGATTGCACGCCCTGGAAGCTGAATCTTCAGCTGGGGCGTGGGGGACTGCCGTGGCTTCCCATAGTCCAGAAAGGACGTCTGGGTTGCCACTGCAACCTTCAGTGGTGCAGGTCCCCGCTGCACCACCTGCGCATAGCCACCTTTGCGCAACAACGCAAAGCGACGGCGCGCTTCTGGGTAGGAGAGGTTTTCTTTGATCTTCAAGGTAAGTACTTCTTTCTCTTCTTTCCACGTCTTGCACGATCTAGAATACGCGGGGTGTGGATCACTACAGTTTACACAATGGGCTTCATTAGAGCAAGAATCTGCAGAGTGGTCATTTTTCCCACATTTTGCACAAGTGGCCTTACCACGGCAGTTCTGAGAGCCGTGGCCAAGCCTCTGGCAGTTGAAACATCTCCGAGGGTTTGGGACATAGGGCCGAACCCTGCAGTGCAGGTACCCAGCCTTTACCGCATCAGGAAGTGTGGTGGATTGGAAAGTTAAAACTATGTGCTTGGTTTTACGTTCTTGGCCATCACGACGCAAAGAGATGCGCCTTGCAGCAATAACTCCTTGATCAGAAAGGCCCTCAGCTATTTCAGTGTCAGTGGTCTCAAGAAGGTCATCCTCTGAGATAACTCCTTGGATGGAGTTCAAGGTACGGTGAGGTGTGACGGTTACTTCATGATCAGCTACTGACGTCAAGGCAAGGAGAGCAGCACTCTGCTCGCTTGATTCGATTTCGACGAGTAGGTCACCTGATGGCATTTTCTTGGCTTTAAATTCCTTTCCGACACAAGCTTCGAGTGTTTTTGCGACAAGGAATGGAGATAATTTCGACAGCGGTTTCTCGCTTTCAGAGTGAAGAACCAAAAACTTGGGGAATCTAGCAGGTGTAGGTGGTGTCTTCTTTGTGGCTTGGACTTCGGTGCGGACCCTTTTCAGGGGCCGATCGAGGGAGGTTTTTGTGCGGGAACCCATAACATGGGAAGGAAGGTTCAGTGCCCGTTTGCACCGCCCACCACGGAGCCCAACAAGGGGACAGGTAATGTGCCATAGCAAGAAAGGCTTGGCTGACACAATTACTCTACCAGTGCTGCCCGGGCACTATAACCGAGTGTGGATGCAGGGACAGGACCTGTTTCCACTCAAGGTTAGCCCTTGCCGCCTAAGAAGTTGAAAAAGGAAGGAAGAGAGTGTAGAAGAAAAGAGAAAGAGGTGGGAGGAAAAGTGAAAGAAGGAAGAAGAGGGTAGAAGAGGCGACTGACTGAATCATCCTGGTCGGGCCAAGCCAGGACACCCGTCTACGAGAAGCAGGTGCCGAAGCGGTGTATTGCCTCGCCCGGGAGGTCCCGAAGGGTCCAAACATACCCCGGGCTCAGCTCAACCACTAGGGTTCCCTTTTCCCAGGACACGGGTACGCCACGCACAACCAGACGTGGGTGGGCGAACCCACATGGCTCGGGGTTCGTAGTGACGCCACTCACCAAGCACCTACTATGAAGTAGGTGCCCCCTGCGTGCGGGTATGGTGGCCCACGTGGCTGGGGTCATTGGTGACGCTACTCACCAAGCACCTAGCACCTATGGTGCAGGCGCCCCCTGCGGGGCTCGGGGTACGTGGAGACGCCACTCTCCAAACACCTTCTTTACAGGTGCCCCGGCGGGGCATGCTGAACCTCGTCGCGCACGATCTCGGCGACTGGCAGCGATGCCGGGCACTCAGCTGCGGGGAGCAGCTTTCGGAGCTCTTCTCGGACGACGTCTCGGATGATCTCGCGTAAGTCCAATGTAGTGGAGCCCAAGTAGCAGCTTGACGACGCTGATGCAACGATGCCAGGTAGTCTCTGGTAGTGAGAGGCTCGTACCTGGAGAGCACGTTCGATATTCGTGACCTCCGTCACGAATTGTTCGACGGTCTGACGGTGGGTGAGCGTACAAGGCATCCAAATATGTTTTCCTTCACTCCACGCATCAGAACTTTCAGCTTCTTCTCCTCCGTCCCGTGAGGGTCGGCGCGTGGACTTAGACGTAGTACATCTTCAACGAAGCTGGTTACACTTTCGTTGGGGGCCTGAATCCGGGTTTGGAGCTGGTCCTCCGCCTTCTGTCGCCGGTGTTGGCTGGAGAAGGTGCGTTTCAGCTGGGTGGTGCAGATGTCCCACGAAGTGAGCGAAGCCTCGTGGTTCTCGAACGAATGCCCCGCGGTGCCTTCCAACGCGAAGTAGAGGTTCTGGAGGCGTTGTTCAGTGTTCCATCCGTTGTGGCGGGCCACGCGCTCGTAGTGTAGGATCCAGTCCTCGATGTCCTCATAGATCTCCCGTGGAAAGGCGTCGGAGCCCGAGGGATGAAGGGCAGGTAAACGACGGGGGGGTGCTGCTGTTGTTTGCGCCACCGAGGAAGCCATCGTCGTTATCGCTTGCCTTGTCCTCGCCGAGAGTGGTCCAAGTTCAGGAGCTTGCCCTTGAAGACGGCGGCTGGCACAATGCTCCGAGTCTTCAACGGAAGGTCGTCGGGAAATGGGGCTTGCTGAACGAGTTCTGGTAGGGGTACGCTGCACGGGTTTCATACCCCGCACCTCCACCAGAAATGTCACGAATTAAGGCGACGAGTAGGCGAAGAGTAAACTGAAAATAAAGGTTTAATGGGCGAACTTGTGCCAACCAAAAATAAGTAAGGAAAGAGCGTCGAGGCAGCAGAAAAGCAGGCGGCGATTCGGCGGTGAAACAGAGAGCTCGAGCGAGACTGACTCGACAAGGTCGTGGGTAGCTGCTTATCTAGAGTGCGTCACTATCTCGAAAGTTCGGCAAAGAAAGCTCGAGCGTCGCGCGCTTCGGGGCGAGGATGAACTGGCACTGTCGAGAAAAACAAAGCAGGTGGAAAGTTACGTCTGGTGCGAGAATGAACGCGAATCTTCTAGATGTCGGTGACCGAGCGTTGCTTTCTCGGCGCTACGGGCGGCAATATTTGTTTCAAATGTTGACTTTTATTTTTAAATTTTCTATCAGAGATATGTCGTCTACATCGCTAACTTTCCACGTTATTTGGGCGCGTGAAATATAGCCTTCGACGGTTTTTTCGGTTGTAAAATATTTTCGACGGCTCAGCGCTTTGTTTATTGGCATGCCTCATCTGGCGGTGCCGTCAAATTCAGAGTAAAATAAAACAAACATTTTGTCCCATCTCTTCATCTCTTCTGACGCACTCGTACCCACCAAACAAACTCAATACATTTTTTTTAAATGTGGCACAATGCTTTTTGAACCTCATTAAGAAAATACATACACAATGAAACTCTAATCAAAAAGAAAGGGACACAATATTGTTCCCAGAAGTGTTTGAAATTGCGCTTACGCAGGCTGCACCAATCTACTGGGTGATTCAAGGGGAGGCCAGGCTCTTTAAATCGACCGCAAAATTCGGTTTCTTAACCTATCACGCAACGACTTTGTGCAGCGTTGTCAACAGACGGTGCATTTTTT
Organism: Ixodes ricinus; assembly: GCA_037355805.1. Classification (NCBI taxonomy): domain Eukaryota; kingdom Metazoa; phylum Arthropoda; class Arachnida; order Ixodida; family Ixodidae; genus Ixodes; species Ixodes ricinus. The sequence continues at coordinate 50,845 of JAZHYW010053721.1, forward strand.
TCCGTAAAATTAGCAAAGAGGGAATTTATTTGAAAAAAGTAAAGAAAGCAAAAAGGCTTAGCTCCCATGGAAACACAGTGACGCCACCGGTCTTCAAACAACACGGCGCCGTTTCGCACGGGAGACAAGAGATGGCGCAAGCGGTCGCGATGCCAACTGCGCCAACGAACGAGCATACGGTGCCGAGAGCCGGCGTCTTTAGCAGACGAACTTTGCGAGTCAAGCGGAGTGCGTTCCGCAGGTGGCTACAGTCGCAGAAACAAAAACAGGCGCGGTAACAAGGAACTGCAGCTCCTTGTCTGCTAAAGATTTCCATAGGAGCTAAGCCTTTTTCTTTCGTTACTTCTTCCTCAAATAAGTTCGCTCTTTGCAAATTTTACCAAAAAAAATGCACCATCTGTGGGCAACGCTGCACAAAATCGTAGTGCGATAGGTTAAGGAACCGAATTTCGCGGTCGATTTAAAGAGCATGGTCCTTCCCTTGAATCACCCAGTAAATCAATAATTGTCTCATTTAGGGTTAGCAGGTAGCCGACGAGAGAATAGCTTCAACTTGAGTGGGTGAGTTCTAAAAAGGCACTGTTGTTCCTGGCGCCGAGAGCTTCATGGAAAGCTCTATACTCTGCCCATGAAACATGAAATGAGGAACTACTTAGTGGCAGCAGAGAATGAATATTATATAGTTTAGCACCGTATATAATAACACCATTTCGCGAACTAAACGTATATGCTAAATGACGCCGGATGCCAAGTGTTTCTAATACACGCACATACACATTAAAAAAAACATTTCGTCTAATGCAGCAATTATATTTTTTTACACATTGCCGGTGCACATTTTCTAATCTAAGCATTTGACTAACGCCTAACACGTCTAAGCTTTACAAGCAATGTTTTAGCCTCGCTAACAAGCGAATTCAGTAAAGTAAACAAGAGTAAGGTTTTAACGCTGTTAGCCATGCGTGAATTTACTCTTCTCAAGCAAAAATAATCATTAAGAATATTCATGCATAACAATATAAATTCAGCCGTGAGTGAACAGAAATTGCATGCTCTTGTACAACAGAAGGCCTTATAATGTAGGAGCCAAAATTTTGTAAGGATTAACAAAATTCGCCTTACTAGAGAGGGACACAATATCAGTATGAGAGAGAGTTAGGTGCATAAATGTTTGTATGACAACAAAGGTGAATTTCATCAAATTAAATCTGCGAAATTTCACAGTTCACAGACGGCTGGAAACTACAATAAATGCCCACACCATAAGCGAATTGAAGCATCTCCCAGTTAATGATGCTAATTACCGGGCGCTTTAAAAACAATTAACGAACAAATGTTCAAATATATTATTTGCGGTACTCCAAAACTAAACACATACGCGTATGCACATGAATTTAATCCTAGCAATAATGCTTTCATTCATCTGTTTATTTTCTGTGCACATGAGCAACTTGACGCCTTGATAATGATGCACAACAACATGTTCACAGGTCAGTTACCAAAGTCGTGAAAGCTCCGAAGTTTGTGATAAGAACATCAATGTATGCTTCACTGAGGGTACTGCAGAATTGTTGAGTACAGGTCATGGGACTGGTTGGGATAATGTGATTAACATGAAAAGTCGGAGAAACCCGCAAACTCAACTCGGAACCTGAATAATAATAGCAGATGTTGAGATCTGGGCAATCGATTAACTCATGAATGCATTTATACAAAAAAACGAGATTGTGCTTACGCCGTCTAGAACTCAAAGTAGAGCATTTTGATCAGTCCGACACTCCCGTATAATAATAATAAAACAGTACGACCAATGTAACAATCATAGACGATTGCTAAAAAAAAAAAAACGCTTCTGAACATTTTTAATATTTCGTTGGCTGGTAAAACTAATACAATTCCAGACTAGCAGAGGAAGACTCCGACTTCTACCGGATTAACGAGAAACATAACCGTAGAATACAAGCTGATGTGGAGAACCCACGCGTGATTCCAGAAAGTACTTAGTGTCGACAAAACGTGTCCATGAAGCGTGTATACACGAAACGTTGTCAGTAAAACGTGTGTCTATGAAATACAGGGTAAATAATGTTGCTAGTGTTCTACCGGCAGTTGTCACACGATTTTATGCAGCTAATGGGAGGCGACCGTCGGTTGAATTTTGGGTAACATTTTTTTTTTCGCCGGCTGCTGGGATAATAGAAACTTTCCAATTGTAGAAATTATCTGGAACAGTACGCGCAGAAGAACGGGCAATCGTCCCTAAAACGTAGGCTGCAATGCACTTCCATTCAAAATTGCTGACTTGAAAGATGTAATCCGAAGTATATGTTGAAGGGGGCACGTAAGAACAACCACGCAAACACAAAGGCGAGAGGGAAGGGCTCTGTGAAGATGCCACACGATTTGGCACAAGCTGTCATTTGCCAAACCGTATACACTAGACTTATCACGAGAATCCTTTGGCTTTTGGCTCAATTAAAGAAACACGCTTGTTGCCGATATACGCGTAGAACTTTCATGGACTTTCATCACTGATAGCTTTGGTACACTTCGAATACGTTCTAGTGGATGATATACAAACTGCCATATACATCGAAGGCAGCACCGCAGGACGCAGCACACACGAATAGAGGTCATCACGCAGACATTCTGGGGTAGGAAACTGCTACGGAGTCATCTCTGAATATTTCACCGCTTGTTCACTTCGCGCTCCTGCCGTTTACATCAGACAGAAGGCGCATGTCAAGTGTTAAGAAGCACAGTTAATTGGTCCGGCGATCGCGTACCTTCTACTACGCTTTCAGCTTACACCCTAAAGAAAAGATGGTCTCAAGGGTCTAATGGCAGCATTCGGTCCTCTGAACTCCAATTTGCTCACCGAAGAGACTATCTGGTCCGAGCAAGGTACTCTGCACAAATACTGAGGACTAACTGCACTCGACCGGGACTAACCGAGAGGCGGGATCGAGCACAAGCGCGGGAGCAAAAGACGCGAGGGGCAAGATGGAGGCGTCTGCTGCATCTCCGATGGCCAGCGTTAGTGACGCACTTACAGTGTCGGAAGGCGATTGAAGGAATACACAGGCAATTTTTAACGATCGCAGCCTCTGTTTCAGTACGTTGTGAAGCAAGCGCTGACTCGAGCGCCACCATTGTTGATGCACTGGTCATGCGGGTTTTGACCGTTGTCCTGGCGTCATTCCCATTTCCATTCTTTGGAACGTGCTTTGAAAGCGTTTATATTATCTTCCTAGTTTAACATGGGATGCAAATAGCCCTTTAGTACGTGGTAAAAATGTTTCCAAAAACAAGGAAGGTTCATTCTGGGTTGTTTTCTTTTTGTATTAATTAAAATCTTTGTTGTTGTCCTTTTTTTTTGGCAAGTCGCGATGCGGTTGCCACGAGGACTAGCACGCAGCAAAGTGGGGCAGTCTATGCGGCGAAGGGAGAACAAGGCAGCTGGGAGCCTATGGGGACGCATTTTTACAGACTGACATAAAGAATTGCTGTTTGTACCGTCACTTCTTCGTAAGACATACACTCCTTGGAAAGTTTAGCAACAGTAGAGAGGAACAATATAGGTGCGAAAGCAGCACCATATTTGTAACATCGTTCACGGTAGAGATGGTGACTGAACAAACGACCCCTTTTATTAGATCAATATAAAAGGCACATGAGTAGCCTATGGGGCGGCAATTAATTTAGTGTGTGACGATAACGAGAGACCACATATTTAATTTAGTTTGTCGAATGTGTAGCTTGTGCTTGCGTCATCTGTGTTCTAAATGTGTGCTAATGTCAAGAAGCGCCGCTCATACGCGAATGTAATGATCGTGGAAAAGATCTACCCCAGGAATAATATATGTTTTAACTAATTTTGAATCTAACGTTGACTAGCGCTTTCTGGGTGAGTACGGGCGCAATTTTGTAATAAATAAATTAGGGGGCAACATTTAGTCAGCCATCGAGAAGCGCTTTCAAGTTGATGCAGCTGAATCATTTGAAGCGCTTGAAATTTAAAACCTAAAAGCATTTGCTAGACGTTACAGTTGGAGGTCGAAGCAGTAGAAGCGGTTTCAGCGATGAAACAGTTGGAGCCTGATCGCTTGATGCTTGATTCACAAGATAACTTTGGAGACTTCTTCAATCGATTCGAATCCTGTATATAATTAAGGCCCCTCCTATTTCTGTTCTGGTTTTCGCTGTTTCAGGTTCAATTCAGCTGCCACGGGGAGTGCAGCTACCGGCGGCTTTGTGTATCGGTGGCCGCAGCTGCCCCGGGCGCTAGCGGCAAGCAAAGCACTTTTCATTTTTATGCACTGGCGCTATCCTACCTATCAGCTCATGTATATCCTTAACAAAACGTTCTTGTGGAATGCGGAAATTTTTGGGTGCTCCGTGGCGCGGAGTACAACCTGATTTCTCGGCATTTGAGCAGGCTTCTCGTGGTCCTTTGTAGTCCCAGCACGAGGGAATCCAGAATAAAGCATTTCCTTTCCTACCTCAAAGTCATATCCAAAAGCATGCGAAGATAGCTTACAGTGTCTGTTAGATTGCACATGTGCTCAGTTAATAACGAAGAATTAAGATCAATGCTGTGCTTTTTTACAAAAGTGAATCCTTTAATTTAAATGGTTATTTAATAAGTAGCGCACCGTCTGTGCGTAAGTCGCGTCTATTTCCTCACAATTTCCTTCAGTACGTTTTATAAAACGATAACGTTAACTTTTTGTTTTGGTTCTATCAAGTATGTAAACTTGAATTCGCGAATTTGTCGCGGGGATAATATTTCTTGTTCGATTTGTTGACGAGGTTGACTGATGAAACTGGCTACCTCTTTGAGTATATCGCTACCATTATACACAAAATTCGGGTTTATCAACCAGTTTTGGAGCTTTGTCGATAAAAATATATCAGCGCACTTTATATACCTTTTTCTTGTAAAAATACAAAGTTTATAGGGGCTTGCAAAAACTGACTCATAGCACAAGAAATACGGTCACCACTATTGTATCGAGCCAATGGCCTTTTGGAGATTGATAATTCTTTCAATGTTAGTATGACATCAGTAACACAATCTTTTCCTGACTTCCAATGACGTACAGACAATACAAAGATCCTGTGGAATGCGAAGATCCCCAGAAGCAGTGCAGGAGTGACCAGAGGAGTTTCGGGTCTTGAGGACCCCGATTTACGACGGCCCTGAAACATTTTGGACACTACTACTGCATCTGGAAATTTATACAGATATTCTAGAGTTTCTTCGTATAATGATTATTACAAGCTTCTTCTTTATATCCTCATTTTGCCTCGTGATGTGTGGATATGTATGTTATAATGACGATAGAACACTGGCGGCCAGGTCACAGATGATGGTACATGCCACTGCACCATTATTATCCTTACCCTCCTCCCATTTTACATGATTATGGTATGTGGAATATGTTATATGTACAACGTTTTGTTATATCAGAGACGAAGAATTTGGACAGATCTTTCTAAACTTGGCACAAAGAGTAGTTCAGAATGGCATCCTGTCAAAAATGCGAGTCACGCTGCAAAAGCTAGTTGAATAGCTGATGGAAGACAGGTAAGGCAATGAACCTAATGTGGAATAATATTTGGTAAAAACCATCTAGGGCACTTTTGTGAAAACATTTTTAAAGATATTTTCTAATAAGCGAATTCTAAAAAGTTACCTCTCAAGAAATTAGACATGGAGAACAACAGAAAGAGGGGTAATCCACTACACGTCTTTGGTTTAGACGTGGTATGTACTGCCCCTTTTTATCCCTCGTCTTCTATTTTAAATATTTTCAAGTGTGTCTCACTAACAAACTGACTTATTAAAAATATTAAATAACAGCTCAAGCGTGCTTTATGAATACATTTTATCAAAAGACGATCTTTGAAGAACTTATAACAGTTCTTGAAGGTGAACAGATTCATTAGAAAAACAAGCTCGTAAGAACTTCTAAAATGTTTTTGATAAAGAACCGTTCTATAAAAATGTGCTTATAGGAAAACTTTACTAAAAATGGTCAATTTTAAAATTTGCTTAATAGAAATCAACATTATAGTATATACTGGCAATTGCGAGGCAGATGGTAGCGCAACATTTTATCTGGGTGCATAACGTGTGATATAAATTATAGTGACCTTTATCAGGAACACGGGGAAATTGATTAAGAGAACTATCGTTAAAATATTAAGGTAATACCCAACATCTCCATTCACTAGATACTCGTCAGATTTACCGAACGGTGCATCTATGAAAACAAAATTTCCAAGAAATAATTAATTTAAGCTAACATCGAACTAAAAAATAAAATACATTTTTTTTGTATTTTATGTTACTGATAAACGCCTAACACCGTCTATAAAAGACATCACAAAGAAAAAAAACACACCATGCCACAGCTGCATTGCCCATTCAAGTCAACTTAAAAAAAAATCAATAAGCCTTTTCTTTTGTCCCGTTCCCAAACGAAAGCTTCCCTAAATAAAATTCAAGACAAAAGCTGAACAGAGAGAAACGTGTCCAAAGTGCTCGAAACTCCACCATTTCTTTTGCATCGGTGCAACGAAAATAATTTATAAAAATTACCAGAGAGTATAAACAAATAAAACTTTCTGTGAACACTTTCTAAAATTCGAAAATGTAAAAACCGAGTTTTTTTTTTGAAATTATTTGATTTCCTGGTTTGTGCCCACCTTAAAATAACTCGTAAATGGTTGTCAATGAAGAACTGTTATATTAAAAAGAGTTAAAATAACGTTTTATATATTTTTTCATAAATATCCTTCGCATCAAAATAGGAGGTCAAAAAGCCCCTATCGTTTTCACAAAAATATATTTTAGGAGGGTTCTTAAATAACTTTTTACGGTCAAAATATGAACAACCCGAATGAACCCTAAAAGTTATTCTATAACATTTTTTTTATTTTCGTGTACTTTTACGAGGAGGCTCTACTAGCTGCGAAAAAAGAAGCACGTAGAGCTCTTCGGCTACTGATTCCTGAGGAGGAGGTCAAAAACTTTCATGGTTACAGTAGCTGTCAGCCGGTCTATTCGGGCGTATAGGGACAGGGGCCGCACTTATCACTGGTATAAGAGCCCTTCTAAAAAGGAAAATCGTAAAAAAGGGTGATGCACACTTTGTATTATTTGCTTCAGGCTTCAGCTGCCAACCTCCGGCACCTACTTTCGAAATGCCCCACCTTACAAGTGCAATGGGGTCCGCATGTACACAGCTGCCGGACGAAAAAAAGAACCAGCAAGCTAGCACAACTGGCGTCACTTTACGTGGCCTCCACCAGACCGTAAAGCGGTCTTGAATTCGCTTCTCGCAAACATGCTCAAGATGGTCCTCCAAGACTGTGTATAACACCCATTACTCTTCCCTTGATGCCGCCAGCCAAAATAGGGGGATCGGTGGCCGAGGGGGCTAGGGCGCACCAGCTCGGAGCACGTGGAGCGAACGCTCGCGCTGCAGAACCCAGCGATCCTGGGTTCAATCCCCACCCCTGCCCGTATCGATCTGGATGAACATCGTACCGGCGTGATGTCGTGTATCACTACTGCGTGGGGCAACGTTAAAGACTTTATACTAGCGGTTGTACTGCACTGGCTAAATTTATCATCTACAGCGAGTGACTCGTCGAAACTTTGAAATGGCTGACCAACTACACTCTGTATAAGTATTCACACAACCCCAATTATTACAGGCAAGACAGGGTACACCCATCGAACGACATGTTTTGAGAAAGAAGTCCGAGAAACACCGTTCATCTCGTCAATGGGGTGTTCTGCCGATTCGCAGAAACCCTCGAAGATCTCAATTTGGTCCTGTGTCATGAGGTGTTTAACACTTGTCATCTCTATCTCAACCTCTTTATTGAACGTCTCTTCCTCTACGGGCCGGCCTTGCATAGGCGCTACCGGTAGAGGAAAAGATCCCCAAATATATCTGACCTATAGTAAATATTTTGTCTGCAAAGTCGAGGTTTTTTTACGAAGAGAGACGACATGTGCATACCGTTGTTTCTCTGAAATGTTATAAAATAAAAACTTTCTTGTCAATCAAGGCTCGCTTTGCGACCGAAACAATTTTTTCAACCCACTTCTCACAAGCAAGAGGACGTCTTCTTCCGCAGGGATTTGAAACTGTTTGTTAGAATCCACTTACCCAGCTTCCGTTGATCTGACCAAATAGATCTCGTTAGGTGGTCTCGTCACATTCTTGATGCTAAATAGAAAATTTATTCCCCCTAGGGAATCTTATACGGTTCGTTTTTCGGTATAGGTTGGGACAACTGTACATTAAAATTACTTAAAGTATTATCGTGAAATATTTCACTGGGGCATTCGAGAAAAGTTTCACATAAAATTGATCGCTCATTCTAAAGCCCGATCGCTATCTCGGCGAACACTAGACTGACCGGCCCGATAGCGAGGTCCGCTACTTCCTATCGGATAGGACGAAAGTAAAAACAAATTGTCAATCTATTTCCACGTGTTTACACTATTCCCAGTGACCAGCCTCTAGCGAAGAACATCCGCGGCCAGCGGATGCACAAAAGTTGCTTCGATGTGATACTTGCACCGCACTGATGGCTTGACGGTACGAACCGTGTCCGAGAGGAACTCCACCACGTCCGTCGTTTTCGTTTCGGGCAATTCGGACATCACCTTACCCACCCTTTCCTACAGGAATATTAAAGGACCCTCCTGCGTTGGCCATTCCTTGTCCCTTTCATCATAGTGCTCGTGCAAACGGGAAACTACCCGAAACAAAACTGTCCCCACTTCGTAGGAAGAGAACTTGACGAACACGATCAGGTGGATGAGCAGCTTCAGTGGGACCCCAAATAGTCGTTGTTTGCCTTGCGTTCTGCAGCGCAGACTTCTCTCCCACTGCAGCGAGTGTTTTCCCCCATGCAACTGCTGGCAAACATCTCAAAAACTCGATCTTCACCACGCGAATGACTGAGAGCGCTCTTTGCCTGGGGTTTATGACACCCTGCACGCATGACAACAGATTGAAGGTCACTGATGAGATAAGCCGTTCGACTCGCGATATGTAATGGGAATATCGCAAACTTCTCCCGGCTGGACATGACGAGCTCGAGCGGCGTGTCCCAAAACTTTCGCACGAGTGCCTCTCAACCGACACCTTGAGGGAACATCACAACATATTCCAAATTGCTCATAGCGCCATACTTCGCTTTTTTCAGCACTTTCCCACGAACATATCTCAAGCGCCACCTTGTAGAAGTGATCAGGTACGAAAATCTGAAATTGAAATAGCGTAACGGAGCGGCGATTCCACGTACTTCCCACGATTGCAAAGAGCGTCTAAGCATGAAATACAAATTTTGCGAAAAGGTACCCCGTCGAACTGCTGAACGAAATGTTTCTGGATCGACGCTAGCCGAGGGACGAGCGGAAGAAGCATTTTCGGAGGAATATTAAAATTCGCATATTTTCTGTGAATTGACGTCATAGACATTGTCGACTACCAATGCATCTATCCAATGACCGATGATCAACTGCGTGCTATGATCGATCATCGCTCGATGATAGAAATATGGATCCAATATCCACTTTTTAAATATTTTTTTTCAGATACCTGAAACAGATGTCTGTGATATTTCAATACATTAGGATAGGATAGGATTGACTAACTGGTCACGCGGTCCTACGTCAGACCTAGCAGCGCGCGACCAGTCTATATATCCGGTGGGAATCGATGTCAGAAAATAATACCCCATATCGGAAACATACCGATATAAGAAACATGTGTTTTTATCAGAAAGACGTGATGTAGTATCGATATGGTTATTGGGGCGATTGTGCACGCTTTTAGCACTGCCACGTATGAGGCTGAAGACATGATTTTCAATCTGTAGATAACAGAAAGAAATGTCCAGATACGAGTTGACTCAAAGAACCAGTGCCATACGTGATGATGGGTTGGCAGATTGAGATGATGATGATAATATTAATATAAGCAATATTGATAACGTTTTTGTCATGTGCATTTTGTTAAGGTCTTTGTGGATACTGTTTTTTTTAGTCAAATAGCATATGTCTGCTTACGTACCTGTGTCATTAAGTATAAATTCAATCGCCAAAATTCGAGAATGGCACCCCGACAGCATATCTTATAATATAAAGTAATCTGTGTCATAAGGAGCACTCCATAATGGGTCAGGACAAAAAATACTTTTAAACTATTCAGTTAGGCATAGGTTCCATTATGATGTTTAGTAATTTGAAGAATGAAAAATGCGCTCGTTTTGGTATTTGTTTCCTTCTAACTTAATACATTAAATCGATTTGTCGATGCATATTACATTTGCGTTTTCGCACAAAATGACTCATTAGAAATATAATCAAATCATTCATCATACAACTCAAACGCTCAAAAGATAGGAACGTGCCTTAGTTGGGCCAGCATTGTGTTGTAGAGAGTTCCAGATCTAGGTGAATACAAATCAATACCCAAAACGAGACGTCCTAAGGAAGTTGTAGGTGTTTCGTTTTTCTGTTGCATCTTCCGAATACTCTGGAATAAACATAAAACAAAATTTATTTTCACGATCCTTTCAATAAATTTTTGAGCGCAAGAGGACGTATTGCCCATGCATTATACGCGATCTATGAGTTGTTATGCTCTGGTACGAACAACTTCAGGAGGTTTCAGGTGTGTTGCAGGTACAACACACTCACTCTGTTTCTAATTTTATTTGGAATATAAGGAAACGTTTTGTTTGGGACCCTTGACGTCGTGAGACTAATCGGGCAGCTATGCTGCGTCCTTAAAAGCAAGCAGTGCCGCTGGGCCGGCTCTCGAAAATAAAAAGCGAGAAAAAGACTTGCCCTAGGCAAGGAGAGAGCGGGCTGGGCTTTTAAAGATCTGCCTGTGCTGGCTTTTAGGAGAAATAAGTGCTATAATAGGGAGCACAGGAAACAGGTGCCTCCGATCGGCCAAGGTCATCTAGTAGGCAAGAAGGTGTATATACTGTGCCGGGAGCAAGTCCTCCACTGAAGAGTACATATTAGTGCCGGAAGGCACACTTTGGATAAGAGAGGGTCACATGGTGCGTTCCGGCAACTTCAACCAAATGCTTTACTTGGGGAATGCTGGACACTCCCCGAGAACACAAAGAAAGCGTGGATAATATCGATCTCTGAAAACACGAGTGACGGCAGCACTGGTACTGTTTTAGCATCCGTGACCCCGTCGACAGGGCCGAATACGGAGGCTTCGCCTTTAGAAGGTAATATTATCAACTAGAAAAGAAAACCTCAATAATGGGGTCTTCTATGCTAGCTATCGGGATATAGGTATACTTTTGGGTTAGAAAAGATTATGATTTAAAATCTCTTATACAAAATCCTATAAAATATTGTTAGTTATATTAAATTTATTTTTTCTTGTGATGCACAGATATTCAATAAGTGTTAGGTTTGGCAAATTTAATAGGTGCATAAATGCAAACTCAACTCGCTGCGAAGGTATCTTGCTATGCAATCAAAGCCATTTGTGCAGGTAAGCTTGAGAGCGTGCACCCACTTTTAATTTTTTTAAAATTCTACAGAAGGCTGTCCGCGTGCATTTGACGACAATTTCTTAGAAAATGCTTCTGCATTCGGCTTTATTTAAACGTGTACATATAGCATTCATGACGTACCTTCATCAGATCAAATACTTTATGGATTATGCTAACATTTGCGAAGTTATCATTCAGGATGGCCCGAGTAACTCCGTAATGACGAACTCCTGCATTCCAGAGGTTCAGAAACTCAGCCCGTCCCTCCGGCATTTTGAGGTCGCTCTCGGCTTTTTCGGCCTCTCTGAAATAAATATAGCAATACTAAAGCAACGAAAAATCGAATTATGCTAGAAGGTCTAAATCAGTGTCTTTTGAATATTAAAGTGTCCAATGCTTTTCAATGGAGCCCCCCACCCCCCCTCCAGCCCCGGAATATTTTGCGTCTGCGTGTGCATTTTCGCTAAAGTTATTAGGAGAATTGAGGTCACGTGACCGAAACAAATCTTCAATTACACATAGGGGAATCTGCATATTAATTAGGTTTTCCACACCATAAATTTAGAGGAATATTTCACGTCTAAATAACACGCGACCACATATCACGTGAAGTTTAAAACCAATTCAGTTTCCACTCTAAACTTTTGCTGATAGATATACGTCCATGATTACGCAATACCTCTCCTTCCTTTCCCCCTACTTTCTATCACGATCCCTGCAAATCCTAGGGTGTTCTCATCTCCCTCATTTACCCCCCTCCCCGACCCAATCCGCCTAAATGTACCAGCTCTAACACAAACTCCACGCTCCTTATGACAGGACTTTCCTCACCGATACTCCTCCAATACCTTCCATCCCCATTTGTCATATGACACAAAATCAGTTTCCCCACTTAATTTAAAAAACGAAATATATATCACGTGACACCGCGATTTTATCTACTCATAACTCTCTCCTCTCTCGCCTCAACCTACCGCTCTCAATTCCTGTTCTCAACCTCTTAGTGTGCCCTCTCCTCTTACGCATGTACCTCGCTTCCCTCTCCTTCTTATTTTTCTGTCCCTCCCCCTTGCCTTCCTTTAACATCCCCCTTGCCTAGACGCATTACCCACTAAATTATCATTTTCAAAAATTCGGAAAGCTCAGTTACGACTGCTTAAGTGTACGAATGCGAAAGCATTCTTACACGCAGCGCATTCCCACAAGCAGCGTGCCAAGTCTTCCTATCAAACAAGGCACGGCGGCGGTGACATCGCAGTCCCCATTGCGCAGGCCAGGTGAACAGTGCCGGCTTCAAAAAGGTTTCCCTGATGAAGCATTGGATTGCTGTGGTTTTCCTTGTGTTTTATTTCCGAACCGAACCGCGTCCCCGCTGACCTTGTGCGCACCGCCGGCTCGCGCGACAAAGCATCTGACATGATGCGTCGCAGCCACTATAGGTTCTGTTTTTTCGCCGTTACGGGGTTTTAAGTGCCGTTTCTCGCCGTCACACAAGCCGCCCCCTCCGCTCAATGGTACAGGTAATGCTTTCGCATTAAAATTACCCTAAACTTTGGTAAAATATTGGAAACTTGGCAGAGCAAAAAGGAATAGAAAACATAACGTATCTAACTCAGCTGCTGCGTTTTTTCTTAAACTCATTATGTTACCAGAAATCTCACTCCGACTACAAAAGCCGAAGCACCATCATTTGTTCAAACGATGCAATCCCTATAAAAAGAACAAATAATGAAATGTGACAAAGGATAGCACTATGATGTAGGTGGTCGTAGTTAGGTTTGTGGTTATATAAAGTGTCGAATAAATAGAGACATCAGATGAGTTTCAATTATTTTCACGTTCATTTTGGCTTTTTCATGTTTCCAATATTTTACCATAGCCTCGGTAAAGTTTCAACATTATGAACATCCACCACCTTGCCTGCACACTCACAACATATTCTGTACCAACCTGTTCAGTATCCCAAAAACTGATAAAATTTTGAGTTTTTCACTCCCGTATTTATACAGACTTCGAAAAATTTGAACAACCGCTTTTAAAAACTGCATTTCTTGCGGTGTAAAAACCGTAAGGGTAAAGGTCGCATTCAGTATATATTTTTTTTCTTTGGTAACAATTAGCAAGAATAAAAATGAATACTCCTCAGACTCGCGGGTGCGAACGGTTATTTTAATAGTGTAAACAAAAGAAAACTTTGTGAGCCGTAAAGAAAGTTGGCATTTGTCTCTACTTTTGAATGTAATATTTGTATGTCAAGCAGGGGCAAAAAGTATATTTTTCTCAATGTCAATTTTGAATCGCTTAATGTAGGTCGGTGTAGGCGCGGCGTCTACATAGCTCAAAAAAGCAATCCAGATTAGGTGATCAGCGTGACTTCTCATGGTCTTGCTTTTCTGTTGTGAAGCAAATCATTTCTTGGTAACTTAGCCTTGAATTAAACAATCCAAGCGGGTTAGGACGCAGCTCCATGCCTACATTTATCCCGGATAAAACAACACAACAATCCTAACTGCGAAAAATTATTCTTTCAGTAGAAAGATAAAGTGCTTTCTGATTGAATCATCCAATCACTGAAAGTTTCAACATTCATTGATGCACGTTCATGTGAAAAGGTGAATATATTTATTAACTGACCTGCTGGAAAACACATTGAGGTGTCAACGGTGTAAAGAGCGGCCTCTCCAGCTTCGGCTTTGAAACTGAGCGCGTCGTTATGAAGCCGTTCTTTCGCCTCCACTAGGATATCTATACCATGAGAAATGAAAGCTTTTCGGATTTTCTGGGTAAATATCCAGAGCACTGTACAATCGGCGATATTTCAAATTAGCATCAACGAGTTATTGCGTGGGCGACGAAACAACTTGGTGCGCTCCTATCGAGCAAACACACTGTTCCTGTGCCTCACGCTTTCGTCTGCAATGCAAGCCAGTGCACAAGCACCTCATTTTGCTTCCTCGTTCAGGTTAGTGGCAGGATATCCTTTTGGTTATTTGTTGTTTTACTATAATGTGTGATTTTTATGCCAATCAATTGCACGGATTATGATAATTCGTATCCGTATAGCAAAAAAAATGGCTGCATTATAGGTAGCACGGTCAAACTGGTATAAGTGCAATAGCTTTGTAACGTGATTTTCGCTCTCCTTTCGGAAAGTGTCTAGCGCAGAATGACTTTTAGATATCATGTGCCTGTGGCGGGTGGTCCATAGGTTAGGGGTTGTTATGGAAACAAAATACGTCACAGCATTACTGCCATGTGACGCTCCGAGCATTTCACTTCAGCAGCATCCGGATGCAAAGCCTTTGCGGTGAATATTCTCGGTTACCAAGAGAGAGGAGGTGCGCTTTCCTCCACTTTTTTCTCCTTCACGTGTGGCGCGCCCTTTCTATACCACCTTTTTATGCTCCTTTCGTTCCTGCATTTTCCATTCTCTTTTTTTTACGCACGCTTTTTCACGCTACCTGCTTCTGCTCCTCCCGTTTCCGCATGATGGGTCCGTAGCCCAGTGAGCACCGCACTCGACCTTTACGTCGGTTACCGGGATTCCATCCCTGACACTGGCTCTATTTTTAGAGCGCAGCTCTTAGGCGCCCGTTACCGGCTTCAGCGGCGTTGCCGTCGCCGTCACCTTCGGCGTCACCGCGCGTTGCATTATGGAACTTGTCCCATATTGACGTCACACGTGACGTCACGTTTGACGTCATTAGGGTAACGAATGACATACAACCTTCACGAGGCCTTCACGAGTGGCGTCACGAGGGTCACGAGTGACATGAGTAGGAAAGATAGAGGGGGGGGTGTGATGGAGAGCAGGAGGGGAAGGAAGGGAGGACGATGGGTAGAGAATGAGAGGAGGAGGTGGAGGTGAAGGAGGAGGGGGAGGGTGAGGAACAGAAGTGGAGGATGGGGAGAAGGAGAGGCTACCAAGGAGCTGCATACCATTTTCAACGTACCCTCCCACCTCCTCCTCTAGAGCTGCGCCCTTATTCGGTATTACAGAGAATCGCAAACGCAATTTTTATTTTTTTAAGTTTTTAACGGTTACGGATCAACTGACCTATATAGTTTGACGTTTCGCAGCTCCTGAGGTTTGCTGGCATGTAAAGCTAACTTTTTCAAAGTTAGGCGGTTGCCCGAGGTGTATAATATTGACAGTGAGAGCGCCGTCAAACGGCAACTAGGGTATCTCCTTGTTCCCTCTCTCGAACTGACATTTAGCACACGGCTGTTTTGTGCTGTAAATCCACTAACGCCTTCCTCATGATGGTGTTTAGGCGTCAGATTATAATGGATTGGCTTCTTTTTGGTCGACTAAGATTTACAAGCGGAATATAAGTTGCCCTATAGATGAGATCCTGACTTAGACACCCGATTAGATGAAGAATTTAATGCGTCTCTGACGTACAACATTTAGTTTTATTGGAAACGTGAATAAAAAAACTCAATACATGGAATTGATGAGCCATTTATGTTGCTTTACACCCCATTTTATACACTTCCTTCTCAAATGCGATTAAAATTTAAATACTTTTTTACACTTTCATACAAATTTTTGGCGTGTATCACGCAGGCAAACAACTCTTGAAACACTGTTTTGTGAGTGTGTATGTGGCATATGATATCCATGAAAAAAATGCTTGTGCGAATGTTCAGAACACGCTCCTTCGCTATATAAACAAAGCAGGTAGCGCGCAAAAAAGTTAAATGAAATGGTATAGGCTATATGATATGTAACTATATGAATTGATTTATTAACCTCCCGTTACTGCTTCATTTCACGTAACTTTATTATTTGCAGGAGTTGCATTTTTGTTTATGAATGTGAGGACATTTATACCTATGTAGAATAAACCTGGGACTAGGGCAGGAATTAACACATAACTCTAAAGAACTGAACAGAACAGGATGACGTTTGTTGTCCTGTCCTCTTCTGTTTCTTCGACTTGTGTGTTCATTTCTGCCCCAGTCTCAGGTTTATTCAACATGTTTAGCATTCACCAGCTCGCCTGCATCCTTACTATATTAGTTCTAATATTTATACCTAGGTGCTGCGAACGTAAACCTAACCTTATTGAACTTACTTGTAGTTTATGAACAGTCCGAATTCACCACGACTGCTCTTATCTTTTGCCAAGAGCCGTTTGAACCAACGCATACCTTCTGACGTATTGTTTAAGAAAGTTCCCCCATATTGCGCGTTGTAGAGATCGTTCATGAATGTGTAGTCGCAAACTCCGGGCTTTGTTTCCACAGTCGAATATGGTAACGAAATATCATATACACATAGGATCGGTCGCTCCATCATGGGTTTTCCTGTAGAAGTAAGAAGTTTAGTTACATATATATATTATTTCTCAATTCACAAGTAACTTATGAACACTGTAAAAATTGATAGCGTAAATGTTTAAAGCAAAGGGTAATACCTTACAAACACGCATATATTTTGAAATAGACTTTATAGCTATTAGATTACAGCAAAAGAAAGGCAACTGCTGTCGAAAAAAGGTTCACCTAAGGCTGAACTCTATGGAAAATATATGGTTTCATTCGTCTATATTCAGTGTCCACAAATAGCTTGGTAGAGCCCACTGCAACCCCTCTTGAACTAGTGTAAAATTTAAAAAAAGTAAACTAAAAATTGGTATTGATTATTCGTCTACATATATGCATGTTATAATATAGCAAGGGTGGTACTCCCATCAATCTGTTTAATTTGAATTTGTGTCACTTCAAAGCAAGTCATTGGTGCTGCCTGATGCCAAATAGGAGTATAAAACAATATACATAGTCTAGACCTCGGAGGAACACGCAAGCAGACGTAGCTGTGCAGCAAGGGTGGAAACTACGTTCATCATCTATAAAGCAGGCCCTTACAAAACTAAATATGTATAAATTGAGTTTGTAATTTATTTTTACAATACATTGGTAATGCAAATGAAACTCATTGCTAATTTTCGGAAAAGGGGTCTCCAATTCGCGGCCCGCGGACCAGATCCAGTCCTAGGAGACGTTCCGGCTGACCCACAGATGGCCGCGGCATTTCCAGCTACGTACACCCCGCGAATTGCTGCAACAAACGGGAAAATAAGCACGCTTAAAAATGGCGCCGCGACGCGCATCAAAAGCACAAACAAAGGTATGAAAAAAGAATGAAAAAAACGACATTAAAACCATGGTTCTCTCGCCGACAATTCATGGAATATTATTATAATCACCATCATTACTACTCGTTGTTTCCTGCTTCATGCTTGTCTAACTATGGCAGAGTTCCGTTGCGTCCTCATGCATAACGTGCTTAGTTTATTGTGTCGTAAAACATGTGTAAATTGTCTTCATTCGATCTACCATTTACGTTTAAATAATATTTTTTTATCGTTTGTATTTTATTTTTTTATCTTCCGGCCCTGGAGAATACTACATATTTATATTTTCGCCCCTTACTCAAAACGGCTGGATATCTCTGTTATAGATGAGCATCAAGTTTCGGACCGTTCTCCTATTGTTCAGCGTACATTTCTTCGCTAGTCCGTGTATTCTTTTTCGTATCTGAAGTATATTATGCATAATTATATTATGTATTACTATATGTAATATAGTAATACAATATATTACTTATAGTATTATACATATTACGCTCAAAAGCAGGGGAACCTAAATCGGGCACGTGCAAAGTCTACTTTCCTGAACGGCATTTGATTCTTTTCACGTGATTGGTCTAGGCGAATAGCGGCGCGGCAAGAGAACAACACAAAAAAATACGCGTACATCTGGCTTCCGTACAGGGCCTATATAAGTACTCTACTGGGGACAAATCATCAACGATTCGGACGTGAAATCGTCGAAACACTCTACATAAAAAAATGCAAATAAGAACGCCTCATCTGGATTGCTAGCCTAAACAAGACGTGAGATGGTATTTACGAGGCCACAACTGAAAAAGGAAATGTTTAAACATGGGCATTCATGGAATGGTGACTCAATCCTTAACGGCGCTACCTTTCGAACCCCCACCCTTCAGCCCTCCCTCGTTCTGGTCAACACGTAAACGTTTTGTATCCGAAAATAAACATTATTCTTGGCTAAAGGAAACAGTGTGGTTGTCTGTGAAAGTCCTTGGTGTTTGTAATATTTATATTATAAGGAAAAGGGCTCACACGAGAAACGCCCGTGACAAAAGTAGGTCTGTTCACTCACCTTCAACTTTCTAGTTTCCGCTCTTTTCCACGTCTCATTGATTTCATATTTTGTATCTGACTATAATGAACGGGGCTTCCCGAACCCAACACGCAAATAGAATCAGGCGGTTGTCGTAGTTTGGTTTGTAAAATACAAAACTTATTTAAATTGCAGTCAGATATTAAAGGGGCCATGAAACGATTTTGAAATCGAATTTCATTCACCGATTGCCGTAAAAGGTGTGAAAAGGAACACAAAAACACAAAATGGGGAGCCAAAAACAATTATTCGCTATAAAACTTTTAAAAGAAAACTGGATTTTTTGCGCCTTCTTTCTCTTGAAATCCCTCTGCCTTTTCACTGCGATGCATCCGCGGAACCGCAGCGCGTCAGCCGAATCCACGTCGCCTATTGGTAAGAGCCTAACTCACCAGCACCGCGATCGTAAACAATAAATCGCCTGCGAACGTTTCATAAAAGTTTTGTTAAATAAAATTCAGATCCACATTTTGCCGCATAATTAGAGATGTGACGAAAATTGCCAAATTTGATAATGCTGAGAGCCAAGCGCCATCTATCGTGTGGTATACAACGCAACTATTACGCGTGCGCAATAGGGTGGTAGGTCCGACAGCGTCGGTCCATTACTTGGCCGCGACGATCAAGAAACGTTTATTTTTCTATGTGCTCTTCTCGCGCGTCCCGACTTCAAGCAGCAAGAAAAAAGTTCTTCAAACAGACCACGACGAACAAGAACGCTGGATCCACAAACACCCGAGAGAAGCTACAACGGCTACGAATCCACCGACCCGCGACCAACCGAGCTCGTCAGATTGGCCTAGTAGGCACTCCGACTCGCTCGGTGCAGCGTTGCTTCAACGGTACTTGGCCAAGACCGTGTTCCCACGACCGGCTGGCATGCTGAATG
Source organism: Ixodes ricinus (assembly GCA_037355805.1). Lineage (NCBI taxonomy): Eukaryota > Metazoa > Arthropoda > Arachnida > Ixodida > Ixodidae > Ixodes > Ixodes ricinus. The sequence goes on from JAZHYW010053721.1 coordinate 70,508, forward strand.
GAATATGCCGGCGCGACCCTTGTGGACCCTTCCGGTATTTTGATCGCTGACCTCAATTTTAGATTAAGAGGTGAGGTCAATCTCTAACCTCTTGTTTTACGAGGCGGTGTTGACGAACACTCTCGTCGAAAAGGGACTCTCGTCGATTCTATCTTCTTGTTTTGTGTGATATAGAGCTCAAATAAACGCCGTATGGATTACCTTCGTAACACGGTATGTACACTTTGTTATTAATATGCCATTTTTATTCTGACACGACTGCCCGTCACTGTCGAGCTATAACAGTTCGTGGGAACTGTGGGAGCTACGTGCAATGCCGGTCCAACCTTGTCAGTATTGAGTTGCAATCGTAAAAGATCGGTCCCGAAGCGCTTACCAACAGCGCGAATACAGCACTTCCACAAAACGCCCGCGTCCGCTCCGAGTGTGAAGAGGTATTTACGTGGCTCTTGCTGACACTGTCGTCGTTCAAGCGTATCTTTTTTAACGTTGCCTCGCTCTTGCATTTACGAGGCCGCGAAAAAACGCCGCGGCAATTTGTTTCTATCTACGTCGCTTTGCAAACGACTGACATGGGCCGCCTTTTACCAACGATGACAGTTGGGTTGACTTCTGGAGTATTCACCGGAAGACTCGCCGCACTTCCCAACAGGCATACCGGCGTATGGGACTGGTCCCATGCTGTCGCTGTAGCGCAACATATCTCATTGAATTTCGCTAAGCTGCGATGTGTCTATTTCTATCGCGGTGATGAGGGGCGCCGATTCAGAAAATACGTCGGTTACATCAGCGCCATCAGCGCAGGAAAACCTACCGGCGCACTCCCAACTCGTCGGCGCTTACGCTCCCATTCTACAGCCGCGAGGAGTTCCGGTTCCGGAAACAGGGTACGTCACGACCGTCAAAATTACGCCGCAACTTGTTTTGCGGCCAGTTGGAGAGAAAGAAAAAGTCAATATTTCATTATTTTTTGTGTAAAAGTTAATAAACCGAGACGAAAACAGATGCCTGTTCGGCATTCAGTGAACGTTGAAGGTTTATTGTAAACGTTATCTGGCAAAAGTAAAAAGGTCATTTCATGGTCCCTTTAACTTTATGATGTCAACGAACAAACATTGTCAGTTAAGTTTGCCGGTGTATGATATATCATATGACTATTATTACCGCTTTAAGCACGTGGCCAAGCACTTTCATTCAAAACCTTGGGGTGGACCACCGCGTGAGCGATTATTTTAATGCTTATCTTGAACCACATATGCCGCAGAAATACACAAGGAAGGCGAATGCGTCCACATGTCAATTTTGCGCTGAAGCTCTTGTGTTTGAAAGTGAAAACAAAACCGGTTCAACCGCACATTCGCCCTAATTTAAAATTTAGTTCTGGCTTCCTGGCTAAATACTCCTACGCCTATTTCCTGACTGTAAAACTGGAATTTTTTCAAGTCATGAAAAATAACTATCCATGATAATTTTAGACATCAGGAGACTTTCTTTACTGTAAGGTTTTTCTGGTAAAGCTTTCATGCACTGACCATGTATTCCTCTTTTGGTAAACTAATTATAGCCGAATGTTTCCTGGGGACATCTCCATGGCCATGTTAAAGCACTTATTTCCTACAAATAAAACTCTACCCAAAAGAGGCTCCTGAGCGTAGGGTCTACAAACTTTCCCACATTTGACACTTACGGTTTATAAAAATATACGAATCATATGGGCTAGCAAATACACCAGCACATAGAAAGACACCCTAGCGTATCAATTATATAAAACTTAAAATTATTTTTAGACACCTTTTATGTACTATTATATAATTACCGAACCGGATTCATCGTGTCAACTTCTAGTCTCCAAAACCTTGGAAAGAGATGTACAAAACGGCAGACCTTAATGGGGGTCTGAAGATATAGCAACTATCTCCGGGTTCAATGGGCCTGCACCTTCTTAGGAAATTTGAGCGCGTTTTCATCTGCCACATCTGACGAATAAAGTTTACGTTCAAAACAGCGTATTCTAATTGACCGGATTTGAATAGAACAGATATATTATTAAACTGACAAAGTCTTACTGCGTAAATTATGCTGCACTAAAACGAAGTGCGCATGGTAAATTGAATTTCCCCTGGCGGAGCTGTTCATTCTGTATACTCCGAACACGTGACAATCGTCGGTTTTCACCCCTTTTGTTGTGTGGTCTGTTGCGGGAGCTTTTTAATTTCAGGTCACAGTACGCCATTTGTTCAGGTCACAGCATCATTCGTTCAGAGCAATATTATTCTGATAGCCCAATATTTTATTTTTCAATTTTCTCTTCAAATTTGTTGTTTTAAAACAAACATGATTGTGCACTGTGTTTTTCTGTAAACATGTAGTTTTATTATCAAACATATTTTTACAAAGTTCTGAAATCTAATTGATAAATTCGTAAGTGTTATTATGTAATTCAGAGTGAGGTAAAAATTAAATAATTGAAAGTATTCTTATATTCGTTAGGGCCATAACCTCTAATGCTAGACAACCGTGAAAACCCGTCTTTTTGCCTGTTCGATTTCACATAATTTTGTTTGTAGGGTCCAAATTTTGTTTTGAACGTTGGTGAGCTTGGCTAGTTGGTATGAAGACATGTGAAACATAACGTCGCACAGAAAACAAGCACAAAGCAAAGTAACACACACAAGACAGAAGCGCTGACTCGCAACTGAAATATAATACATGTTCCTTTTCCTTTGTCCTCGTCCTTTCTGCGCTGTTATGCACCCCACGTCCTTATTCTACGTTCAAATTTCTTATATTCGGGGAATGGAAATACGCTAATATACAAAAATGGCTCCTTGCAGAGTCTCTTTTAGGAATTCTTAAGCATAATATTTCACAGTATTTAGAGTTGTTTTTATCGCATATTTTCGTAATTCGTCTGATAAGAGATGGTTCTTGCTTGACATATGCAGCATCAAATGCAAATTATGCTGATTGTTGGGCGAGTGGGGGCTGCTCGATTCACCATGTTAATTCTAAGAGTCACCTTTGAATTCTTTAATTTCTCTACGTATACAATTTTAAAACAGTAAAAGCGTTACAAATAAATGTTCATGTTCACGGTAATATATATTAAATGCCCGGTATCCGACTGAAACAGTTATAAATCAATATTTAGTTAGCGGTGAACGTAAATAGATCGCCGTTCTCCAAAGAAAAATTCTAACTAAGTCAGACATATGTTTGTTTGACTTTCAGGTAGAGCATATTTTCTTTTCTTCTGATATTGCCGAGGAGAAAAATATCGCATCTCGTGTTCAATTAGACTGGTAGCAAAAACGCTCCTAGTGTATTGAAAGATGGTAATTCCCCATACAAAATAGGTATGCTTTGCATTTATATTTGCCTCTGTTAACATCACCATAGGAAAGCAGAAATATATGTAGAAATTCAAGAAGAAGGAAGACTCTGATTTGCTTTATAATATAAACGAATAAAAAAAGTGGCGGGACTTAGAATAAAAAGGGCCCTTTTAATTTCGTTGACCTGGCTTCTTGCAACACAAAATCAAACCCAGTCACGCCCACAATAAAAAAAAACAGCAACCGAGCACAGACAGTGCGTCGCGATGGAGAGGGAGCAGCTGTTGCGATTTTAAGGAATGCGCCTCAGGTGATTTCATTTTACAGATTAAACTTTAATATATTTGCTTTATAGATATTGCTTTCCGAAAGAGGAAGGGGAGAAATGACTCGTTTTATCATAAATGACGCTGTTTTGCAAAAGACGACTGTGGCGTGTAAAGATTGATAACACTGCGGCGATCTCTCAAATATCACGAGGCTTTTTCCCTCCGAACGCCACCGAATGCGGCGGACAAGTTCTTCTGTTTCTTGCACCGGGGTTGCGATGATGTCAGACCTTCGACCTCTTATTTGCTGATTGAAAAATATAGTGGATAAACCTAAAGGCATCTAGAACCACGTGGGTCCCACTATCCTTTCAATCAAAGCCAATCAGAGGTCGGCGTCATTGAGACGCCAGGGCAACTCATGGGTGAGAATCAGACGACTTGCTCTCTTATTGCCCCGAAAAGTGCACTACCAGATCTCGCTGCGAAACAGCAGGTCCGATATCAAAGCGAGAATATTATGTACAGTGTGAATCATACTTGTCTATAACGCGCGAGCGAGCGGCTTTCTCCGGGTAGCGCTAGACTGGTGGCATTCGAGGAAACTAAGCTAGTCACGTGGCGCAACATGGAACGGCCCACTCGAGGAGTGTCCTGCCCACTCTATCAGCTTGATAAGCGATAAAAGTAAAGTGCTTTATGATATATATATATATATATATTTTTTTTTGTGATGACGACATTGTTTATACGCTTTCATGCTTAAAGTTTATTTATTGTTCGAGCAATGATGTTTCTAAAAAGAGTGTGAGCAGCCTTCCGCGTTCGCCGCCAGCTGATAGAGTGGGCAGGACACCCATCGAGCGGGCCGTTCCATGTTGCGCCACGTGACTAGCTTAGTTTTCGCGAATGCCACAAGTCTAGCGCTCCCCAGAGAAAGCCGTACCCTAGCGCGTTATAGACAGGTGTAATTAGCACTGTACACTGAACCCCGTTTTTGGCTGCACTGGAGGAGACCCATCACTCATCGCACGCAGCCGCACAAGAGAAGCTTGCCAACACGTGGCCCTGTTATTCCTTCCGCCGCATTGCCGAGCGAGTCCCACGGGGGCTTTGCAATGGCAGCCCATGTTGGACATGCCCACGAGTTGATGATATACGATGTCGTGCCCTCTCTATGCTCTCAAGGGCGGAAGCTTTGCCTTCGCATAGCCGAGGTGGGACCCACGTGGTGTTGCACGGGCAAACCGAAAGGGACGTGGCAAAGCAACACCGACGTCCAGGGGTTTCACAGGGGCTGCCTAGCCCACTTCGCCCAATGAGGCCCACTTCAGCCCCCATTCATATGCTACTGGGGATCCGTAGACAAACGTTTAGTAATAACATTGCTCTAATGAAATTACCGTAATTCAATTAAAGTTAACGCTCATGAATATTGCAACCACATTTATCTAGTCTGGTAGTTTAGTAATGTAATGTATAACTTTCAGGCAGTATTTCGCAGATAAAAAATCATTAGCTTTTAAATTACTTTTTCCAAAATGGGACTTTGCACGTTTATGAGCTTTAAGAAAAAGAAAATGAACCTTTGTTTTCCCGGTAAAATATTAGTAAATATAGAAAGAAAAAAACATCAAAATAAAATAAATGAGGCGCATTTGACTGCAATGCTCGTGCGTGGAACGACAGATGCACAAATATAAACTCGAAAATAAAAGCATATGTACAAAGATTTGTTTGTTTGTTTGTATTTCGAAGGCCTCGTTGAAAGCCCACGGGTCACAAAACTTCAATCAAGGCAAATACACGACGCCAGATCTTCAATACAATACAAAGCTGCAAACCCAAGGGCGCACAACCAGTGAAGTCAACACATGTTAAAAACTAATACGACACGACATAAAGATTCCCTGCCTTCATTCTGTTTAGTCAATGAAGGCTGAACCGCAAAGTTTTGGCCATTACGATTTGAACACCCAACGACGGTAATCTATAGTTAATTCATATTAAATGCATTATCAATGATCCTGTAAGCGTCGTGCGTAGAATTTGGATTTCACATATTATGTTGTTTGAAGTGTGAAAAGACGGTGAGCGCCAACTTGATCAATACCACTAACTCGGTCGTTCAGAGAACTTTCCTTTGCACCGTTAAAACAATCCACGCGTAAAGTCATTCCCAGCGGAGCGGCAAATACAGGCTGATTCAAGGAGAGGCCATGCTCTTTAAATCGACCTCAAAATTCGGTTTCTTAACCTATCGCGTTACGATTTTGTGCAGCGTTGCCCACTGATGGTGAATTTGTTTGTAAAATTTGCAAAGAGCGAACTTACCTGAGGAAAAGGTAAAGAAAGAAAAAGGCTTAGCTTCCATAGAAACGCAGCGACGCCACCGGTCTTCAAACAACACGGCGCCGTTTCGCACGGGAGACTAGAGATGGCGCAAGCGGTACCGACGCCAACTGCCGCCAACGAACGAGCATGCGTCGCCGAGAGCTGGCGTCTTTAGCAGGCAATCTCTTCGACTTAAAAGTGGCGGGAGCTTTTTTGATATCAGCTGCCAATGCATTATTTTATCACCCTTACTGAGAAACATATTGAATGGACACTTAATCGATTAGAAAAATAGAAAAAAAGGTTTGTCGGGATATTTTGACTGTTTATTTTTTTTTCGGGGTACCGATGTCGTTTGCTTTGCAGTTCCTTGTTGTACCTGCGCCTGTTTTTGTTTCTGCGATTGTCGCTGCCTACGGAACGCGCTCCGCTTTTGAGTCGAAAAAATCGTCTGCTAACGACGCCGGCGCTTGGCGCCGTACGCTCGTTCGTTGGATGCGTTCGTTGCGCCATCTCTAGTCTCCTGTGCGAAACGGCGCCGTGTTCTTTGAAGACCGGTGGCGTCAATGCGTTTCCATTGGAGCTAGGCCTTTTTCTTTCTTGACTTTTTTCTCAGGTAAATTCGCTCTTTGCAAATTTTACAAAAAAAAAACAAAAAAACAAGCACTATCTGTGAGCAACGCTGCTCAAAGTCGTAGCGCGATAGGTTAAGAAACCGAATTTTGCGGTCGATTTAAAGAACCTGGTCTCTCCTTGAATCACCCAGTAGAATGAGTCGCCATGCCATGTTACTTACGAGTTGTTGTTGGCACGGAGGATCTGGTGCTCGGTATCGTTGTTATCCTTGTAATCCCAGATGTTCCCCATGCAGTGACACTGGTGCTGCTCTGTGCTATTACGCCTGTGAATCTTGTTGGACTTGCTGTTGCAATCCCTGGCTTCGTGGATGCCGTGATTGTAGGTGCACCGCTTGCTGTAATCGCAGACGTTCCCCTTGAATGGCACTGGCGACGCTTTCATTCACTATCCCTGTTGATGGTGTTGGAGTTCCGTTTGTGGTCGTTTCTCTTATGACTGTCGCGGTCTTAGGCGTAATTTCCAATGAGGCAGATACATTGGATCCTGAGTCACTTGGGGGTTCCGTAGTCTCATTATTTCCATATTCTGTAGGATTAACAGTTTGATCCAATGTTATTTTATATCTCACTTATAGAAAAAAAGGAATTACAGTATACTAATTCCGCTGTCAAAACCTAAGTGAAAAGAACTCTGTTATACTAGCATGCCTCATGAAGTGTGCGGGTTTTGCAATCATTTGTGTTTGATGGGATAGAGCAGATTCGTGTGTAGCTGACGTAACCACACACATCCATGCATGGGGTAGCTCATTACGTTCTGCGTCCCTGTTCTGTGTAAGCATGATAATACTAGGTGTAAAAGCTTGACATTTTAAGTAAACTACTAGCTATCAAACACGCAAGCTCTGCTTAGCACGGTTACCATTGCATCTGGCTGAGTATTGTTTAGTCACAAGCCCAATCAAAGTCAGCAAATTATTGGATTTGTGTTATATTGATATCCATTAAAGACGGTGTGTAAATAATTTTGATCTTTTACATTATTCGAGCGAGTCGAGCGTTAGAGTTTAAAAAACAATTCGTATAAATTTATCTTCTTTGAAATGTTGACTTTGACTCGGCACTTATTTTGTTAAAAGTGAAATGGAAAAGAGCACGGGGATTAACTGGTGGTACAAACTGCACGGCCAGGAAGTGGCTGAATAATTTTAGGCCAGTCAAGAAGAACAACAAGTGCACAATTGACATGCAAAGTCATCACAAATAACACTCAACTAATCACTAACGAGAGTGCATTCAAGACACGGTCGACTGCTCCACCGCTTTATAGTCCTGAAAATTCAAACACTCAATAGTGGGTGACCGTCTCCGCGATTGTACAGGTTACAAGTATGTTGCTTTGTCAACGTTAATATTTCACTTAAAGGTTAATATATACATGAGAAGCACACTTTACAAACACCATATTTTTCTTGAAAAAGGAGCGCGCTTCTTGCCAGATCAAACTACTTTACGACTTTAAAAGTTGAATTACTCGCGAGGAGAGTACTGGACGGAAATACGCGTGAGTAGAAGCCTTTAAACTACACTTTGTTATCCTAAAAAAAAACATTGAAACGAAATATTTTTTTCTGAAAATCAAAATCAGACTTGTATTTCACAAATAAGGATGTACCAATAACAAGAATAAACAAAAAAAAATATTTAGCCGTTCGATGCAGTTTAGGTAGAAAACGCGGATGTCGCAGCCCGTTAAGCCTCATCCCGTGATACACGATCCTTACATAAATGCTTGGCTTGAGAAATGATCGAGTTGTGAAATCTATGTTCTCAAATTGTTTTTTTTTGTGCCATGATGGTGTTTAATCGATAATGGTTCTATATAGTTGACACATATTATATTGGCAGAGGCAATGTTGTCATAAGTATGCCGCTTCCACTTTGGTTTTGAACAATAACAAACATCGCTGCCAGCGTTTTCGATGTGCCCTAAATGCGTGGCTCGATGTGCTAATATATTTTAGATTAGTGCGAGCCATTTTGCGTTCACCGACGTGTTTAGAAGAAGATATAATCTGGCGTAATTTCAAGCAAACTGTAAACTGCAAACCGCTATCGGTGTGAATAAACATGGAATTCAAGTGAGCAAATCATACCTAGTGGCGGCCGTAGTTCCGTACACTTAAGGAGCCCGATGATTTTTTTTTCTTATTTCACCATCAGCCATCTGGGGATGCTTGCCGCAAAAGGCCCCGCTACCCCTGCACTTGCATAACCGAGGTGGAACACACGGGGACATTGCAAGGGCAGACCAAGGACGGCACGCCCACGGGATACTGCTCACAACGGCGCTAACCATGCCATGGCATAACCGAGCTGGGACCCACGGGGGAAGTGCAGTGGCTATCTAACCAGATTTGCGCACATGGGGCCGACTTGAACAGCCCCCCCCCCCCTTCATTATGTGCTACCGGGGATCGGTCGACAGAGGGACTCTAATTATATTACTATAATTAAATTACAGCAACAAGATTATTTTTCCGCAATTAACAGTGCAATGGTATTTTTCAAGCCTGGTACTTGCGCGATGTAATTAATTACTTTCGGCAGTAATTTTGATAAAATTACTCATTAGCTTTCAAATTACGTTTTCCCTAAATGGCGCATTGTCCGCCTGCGAGCTTTGAAAACAAAAGTTGAACATTATTCTCCCTGGTCAAATATTATTTTAAGAAAAGAAGCATGAAATCAAAATATTAAGGTTAATTTGAGCGCAGTGGCTCGCACATGAAACACGTCAGGCTCAAATTTACGAGTCCGATAGTGGAAGCAGATGTAGAACATCAAACCAGATGTAGAACATCGCTGCAAGACCATGACTCGCCTAACTCTAGGTATGGCATGCTCACGGCGCCATGTCATCAGGTAAATAGAAAGCTACAATGCCAAGGGCTCATCACAGGCGAGGTCAACACAGTTTACAAACTCAGACGACCGCACATGCTGATTTCCTACCTTCTTTTCGTCATCAATCATACCCAACTGGGCCTTGGCAGCTATGTTTTTGAAACTGGAAAATACAGCCAGAGCCACCCTGCTCAATACTACTTACTCGGCTGTTTTGAAAGCTTTCCTTCTACTTGAAAAAAAAAAAGCACGCGGAAAGCTACAATCTGAATCTAGTCGCCGTGTCATTTTACTCACCTTGTGTTGCTTGCACGGAGGATATGTTGCTTGGCATCGTGGTTGTCAAGGTTACAGATGTTCTGCTTTTTGTAATAGCCGACGTTTCCCTTTCAATGGCACTGCTGGCGCTCGTTGATATCCGAGGGGAACCCGGAGGAATTACCAATATGCCAGAAATGTTGGATCCTGGGCCACTTGGGGATTCCGAGGCCTCATCCTTTCCATATTCTGTATAATGAACGGTTTAAATCACTGTTACTTTAAATGACGTTTAATAAAACATTCACTCAATGAATTACGTGGGCAAGAACTGGGGAAACAGAATGCATTAAACTAACAATAATCATAAAGTCTGTGGGTTGTACATACTGTTTTAAATAATGGGGCACTGGTAATGTGTGCCGGGCTAGTGTAACCGCAAAACGTTATACGTATGGTAGCTCAACGTAGTCTGCGTCACCGGTTCTGTGTGATCACTATGAAATTAATGTACATTTTTACTTTATATGCAAACTGTTAGCTATCTAAATGCAGAAGATTCGCTTAGCGTGGTAGATACAATACATGGCTGGGTATTGTTTAGTCCCAAGCCCAAGATAATAATCATAATACTTGTATATTTGATTTAATGCCGGAACATATGGGCATGTATTTTTCTAATAACTTTAACCAACTGTATAGGTCGAGCGCTCTCTTTGTGAAATGAGAGTATAAAGCACATTCTGTCTTAAACGTACAATATGATTCACCACTTTTTGTCCGTGGTAAAATGATAAATAACACGCGCTTGCTAGGCGGCACAAACTACCCGGTACTGCAATTGCCGTGAACATTTTGGCCGCAAAGAAGAGCAGCAATTTTACAAGCGCCTGCATAAACATTACTAATATCGCGTAAATAATCACACACGAGACGAATTTCATAAAACTGTCGAACTGTCAGGTGGTTTATTACCCCGGAAGTTAAAGCAGAATCATTTTCGGGTAACCGTTTCCACGATTACAAACGTTACAAGTCTGTCGCCTTGTCCACGTAAATATTTCACTTAAAGCACCTATATTAAATAAGAAACACACGTTCCAACATAGTTTATCCTAGACGAAAAGAAGGCTGCTTTTACAATATCACCCCATTATACGATCTCAAAGAGTGAATTAGTCTTGTATAATGAAACGCTACAAGGCCGTTTTCATTGTCGCGTCTTTCAAATATTTCCAGAATCTTTTTTTTAAACCAGGGCCGAATAGCAAAATGAGGCAGGTGATGGTGGGCTTCGACGCACCGCTGTCATCACCGTGTTTTGCGGGCGTTGCAGACGACAATAGGAGATGGTGAAATAGCATACGAGACTGAAGGCTACAGCACGTCCGCTCCCACGAAAAACCGGGGGTAACAGAAGCTAGTCTAGACGCACCGCATGTCGCGACAGGGAGACACTAGGCTTGCGAGCGTCCTCGCTGGAGCAGTCAATCCGATCTATGGGTAATTAGCGAACCACGGGTCTGAGGGCGGAGCTCTGGTGCGGACCGTGTCCTCTGCCTTAATTCCGTGTAGCTGCGCAAATATTTCGTTAAAGAACTTGTTTAAAAAAATTAGCAGCGGGATTACGTGTCAATTTAATGCTCTTTATTCTTGTTTTTATTTGAATGTCCTTGAAATTTGCTTGTGCAGCAATGTTTGTAGGATATATATATATATATATATATATATATATATATAGATATTTTTACTTCACTCAAGCCTATTCTTTATTCCAACGATTGAAAATGATTGAGCGTGCGTGCTTCAAACTTCTGGGTCATAAAAATGCATCAAATATTAAAGCGTTCGCGCGTTTTTTTTTGCTTATTTATTGTCATTTACGTTACTACAACCACATTATTCCGCCTGTAGGGCATATTATAAACTTATGCCATAACCGCGCTTCTCACGCACTCCAGCTTCTGTAGCATTTGCTTAATTAGTAACTTCAAGAAAAGCCCTCCACAAGTTTCTCATTTGAACCTGTTTGTCTTTCCCTTTGTAAGACGTTATTTCGCAGATTTTGTTATTTTACTTCACGCGAATTAACGTGCCGGATTAGTCACCTATGTTATGTCTCCCTGACTGTATATATCACCTGCCCATGCTGTATTTGTCTGTCTGTTACGGCGTTCCCAGAAAAATTCTGCTAAATTGAAAAATAAATTTTATGCACCTAGCGCCGTGCTATCTCGGGATTATTTTTAGATTTAATTTGAACTAAGTGTTTTGTGTCAATGTTCGTATAATTAGTAAGGCTTATGTATGGGCTGCTTTAAAGTCCTTATTTGGTTCTGTTTAATAGATAGTTTTAGCCAAGCTAACTTTCCTATTGGTATCGATACGAGTAATATATATATATGTATATATATCGTCGGTATCATTTGGATCCAGGCGACGAGGGGCAATCGTATTTTCTTATTTTTGCTTCATATTTTTTTAAATTTTTTGGCGCACCGTTCAAGAAGAACAATCCTTTTTATTTTAATGTCCTGACATGTTTAGTTTCTGAGAAACAAAATCTCAAAGAAGCGGGAAAGAACGACGAGGTTTTGATGATTGTCATGTTTGGCGTTTTTTAATCACTCTCAATCTCAAAGTATTCAAAAGATAGCATCTATATTTTAGGTGATACATATGTAAGTAGGTAAGACGAAATTATAACTACTATTTATTATTCGTCGTTCCGATCTTTGTAAAAATTCCCAAACATGCCTCCGGGAACAACTGTGATCTAAATTGCGGATTTGTTTTTGAGTCGAATATGTTTAGTATTGCTTGTAAAATAACACCGCGTGTAGAACATTTCATTGCCTTTCAGATCAACCAAAGTGTGTGTTTTTATCTTGTACGAGTACTGAGAAACAAATTATGAAACTAGAAGGGTTTTCACTTTTCGTTCAATTTCAACGCGCAACACGTTCATTTTCAGCACAACACACAACACGCGTTGCTATTTACCCCTTCTTTTAGCCAGAATACAATTCGTTAGAGGTATTTGGCTTGACTTTGAGTTTTAAGCCTCTAAATATGCTAAAAACGAACAAATGCCGATGTTGGGTTTTGACGATTTTCGTGTGTAGCGTTTTTGAACCACTCTCAATCTCAAAGTATTCAAAGAGAGAGAGAGAGAAAGAGAAAACATCTTTATTGACCCTCAGTTCAGGGTGTCGAGGTGGTGTCCAGGAGGACGCCATTCAGAAGGGTGAGGATAGGTGAATCATGGGGGATTGGTGGCGTCTTTCGATGCCTTCAGCTTCTCTTCGATCGTTGTGATGTGGTGAAGAAGGGCGTCGAAGATGGCGGGCACGTGTTGATGATTTGTGGGAGAGAGCCACTCTTTCCATGTCGTGGGCTGAAGCCCGGAAATGAGCTTGGAAAGTGTAGAGCGGATGGATGGTTGTGCATGGAGGCATTGCCAGTAGGTGTGCGTGTTGTTTGGGTAGCCAGTGCAGAAGGGACACTTTGCTGTGCCCTGAGCGCCTTGGAAGAGATGAGTATAGTGTGGGGAGGATAGCGTGTGGGTCTGTGCTCGGCGTAGAGTGCTGGCCTGTTGTCGGGAGAGTGTGGGAGGCAGTGGTACGAGGGCGAGTCTGGATTCGCTGAGTTGTCCGGAGTGTGTCGGAGCGCTGTTGATTGTATTCATTGCGCTGGAGTTGGGGGTCATAGGACTTAGACCAGTCAATCGCAGGTCCCGGAGTGGAAGTGACTCGGGAAAGTGAATATGCCCGTTCATTGTTTGGGATTAGAGCGTGGCCAGGGATCCAATGGATGTAGAAGCAAAGGGTGGGGGTGGTGTTGAGGGCGGCTCGAAGCTCGCGCGACATGTAGTTGGCGAGTTGGTTGTACTGAAATGTGCGAACTGCCTTTTGGAAATCTGTCAGTACAGTGATGGAGGTGTGTCCTTCGTGTGCGTTGGCGATGGCATGGTGAATGGCGGAGCAGAGCGCCTGAGTTCCAGGAGGTCTGCCGATGGCGCTTCGGTGTATCTTTGCCTAAGCGTTGTGTTGGTCTGGGGACAGTGAATTGCGGTGCGGCCGAGTTCGGTGCCACGGTCGTAGCTGGCGTCTTTGTAGTAGATGACGTGCTGCTGTGCCTGAAGTATGGCGAGTTTTTAGGATATGAGTTTTGCTCTGTGCTTGCGGCGTTCCGGGTGGCTGTCGGGATTCATATGCTTGGGTATGGGGCGTGAGAGCTTCTGCATATTTCTATTGCGATATATATGCAAGTGGTAAAACGTCATTTCAACTACAATTTATAATTCGCCGATCCAATCTTTGTAAAAATCCCCAAATATGCCTCTTCGAACATCTGTGACCTAAAGTGCAGATGTTTTTGTTGACTATGTTTAGTTTTGTTTTTAAAACAATACCACGTGTAGAATTTTTCAATCCCTTCCACACATGTAAAGTTTGTGTCGTAACCTTGTACAAGTACTGAGAAATAAATATAAAACGGAGAAGCGTTTCACTTTCGCTTAATTTCAGCACGCTGTATATATAAAAAAGAGACCATGTTTATTTTTTTTGCGTCGCGTTTTTTTAACATTTTTTTTACCCAGAATTCAATTCGTTAAAGGTATATGCACTGGTTTTTAAGTATTAAGCCCCAAAATATGATTAAAAGTGATTCTGTTCTGTTATCAACACGACTTTCGCAATAAAAATATAAACATTCGCATTTAAAAATCTAGGTTTCCAATAAGAAGTTTGCTTTACTCTAATGTTTTAAAATATTATGCTTTGATATTTCTAACGTAGTATAGATTATGCAGCATATAGGGTTAGACTTGAGGCCTCTCCAATCATGGAACCGGCGGAAATTATCTGAAACCCCGCTTGCGGCAGTTGCGATTTTATATTGTTCAGACGTTTGGAATCGCAAACTTGTTATGATATGCCTAACGACATTGATGTCTTTCATATGTGTATTTATTCAACGTCCCTTAGATTATATCAAGAAAGAATTAAATATACAGCTATAACTAGGGCTCCGTGTTTTCGGAGTTCATTTTCGTGGAATTCGAAGGATGCTTTTCGGAGTTAATTTTTTTTTTTTGTAAAAATTCGGTGTTAATCGAAGTTTATTTTTCGTAAATCCACAATTTTCCGCAATTCGGTGTTTAATTTCACAGTGTTCCCATTAAAATAATAAATATTAACCGGATGCAATCGTATGCCAGGTAAAATGTAAAATGCGCTTGTGTCAATTAAGTTTTCTTCAGTCAAATTTGGCGGTGTGTGTCATTTGCAATACTATTTTGTTCCACGACAGAAGTCACACACAAGTGTGGCTTTGATAAACGTCGATAACTAATAATCAATAAAATTCCGAGGTTGCCGCAAGGAAGCTCGTAGTCATCCAATCAATCTATCCCGCGGCCGCACGAGGTGGAGTTGTTAAGGACGTAATAGAGAAGTTTCAACTGCCCCTCCTCCCTATTTTATACAATCACTATGGTCTATAGCTTTCACCGTTACCCCCAGAATCACACCCTCTCCTGTTTCTAAATCCCAAATCGCATGGCCGAAACTGGAAACCAAAAAAGTGGATTTTGTCGTGACATGAATGGTACGATGACCTTTTCCCCTGAACCAACCTTGATGAGACAAGCCGTAAGAACTCCCTTTGACAACGGTCCGAGGCGTGAAAGATAATTATTGTGTCATTTTTTATGCTGTGTGTGTGTGTCTGTGTGGCCGGGGGTTGGGGGTGGCATGGGCACATACCAATTCGGAGTTTATCGGATACATCCGAATTGACAAATACTTGACGGCGGGTATTTTTCGTAGTTTTCGAATTTATCCGAATACACGGGGCCCTAGCTATAACCCCTAAACCAGCCATCAGCATTTTAGTTTAGCATATTTAGAGGCTTAAAACTAAAGCTAGTGCATATACCTCTAACGGAATGTATGCTGGCTAAAATAAAGTGTAAAAAAAACGCGCGTCAGTAAAATTAAAAAAAAAGTTGTTTTTTATAGCGTGTTGAAGTTGATCAAAAAGTAAAAACCTTTTTCGTTTCCTAATTTATTTCTCAGTACTCATACGTGATTAAGAAACAAACGCAAACTTCAATTAATTTGGAATGCGATGAAAGGTTATACACGTGGTGTTACTTCGAAAACAAAACACAAAAATAGTCGACTAAACAAAATATTTAGTTTTGGTCACAGTTGTTCGCGGAGTCATGTTTGGAATTTTTACAAAGATTGGATCAACGAATAATAAATAGTAGTCAGAATGTCGTTTTACCGACTGGCGTACCTAGTGAAAAAGCCCTTTTATTAGAAACCTCTTGTCTCCAATAAATAGATAAGAATCATACAACATTTTGGCCCAATTTTTCACTTTTGCAATAAAATTGTTTTGCTGCTATATTTTGTAGTTAGAAGTCTTCCGAAAGCTGCTAAGAAGCATTTACTGCATTTTCGTTGGTTACTTCTGGTGTACCAGGTGTGTGTCTTTGAAATCACAGTGGTCACTTGAGGTCTTCTAAGTATTTATTAGCAATATGTATCTGACACATTGATACACCAGGTCAAAATTATATGCGTGCCTGAACCTATGATGTCTAAGCGTTAAACTCGTAAAAACTGTTGGCAGACACCTTGAAACAGAGGTTTACCATGCACTTCATGCAAACAACTTTTATAATTCCTTTGCAACATGGCAGTTTATAACGCCCCCTCCTTCCGTACGCGCGGGCCAATGGGATGTTTGGTCAGCCCGAACATCTTCTGTAGAAATCTGGGCCGCTGGTCTCCGTTTGCACTTCTCTTTGTGCAAGTCCTCGATGCTTCGTTTCTGTGCCGATGGCCATCCTCGGGAACTTTTAAAACGTCCTACCTTCATCATCCTAAAACAAAAGCAGAGTAATCGCAGACATTTAAAATCAACTCACATCTTCAAAGTATATGCCACCTTGGTCTTGAAGTCAGAGAGTTTCATGACATTGTTTTGCGGCACAGATGACTTGCGGCAGTCCAGTTTGTAGAGAAACCATGCATTGATAACAACGAGGTCGATGAGGTGAAAACATATTCGCAAGTACCACTTTCTTGACTTTAACTAAATCCGTGTGCAGGCCGCCATTTGGTCGACCAAATGCACTCCACCCATGAATTTGTTATAGTCTGTAACACAGGCAGGTGCTGGCACATGAATGTACTGTCTCAGTTCCTGTCCCTCTTGCTGTGATTGTCGACGGGACTCGAGGAAATGTAGGTGCTGAGAAACGTGACCAGAGCGATTGTCATGCCATTTGATGACATAGAGCTCAACATTCTCACTCACTGCCGTCTTGCCTTCGAAGGATTCTCGTTCTTGAGTCCGAACGGTTTTGTCGTCACTCAGGCCACATCCAGGCAAGCTATTCTGGCGGACGAGTTCCTAGTGACCAGGTCTGTCGCTTGGCAAGTTAAACAAATAGAGGGATGCCCGTGAACCAGTTGTCGTAGCACAGTTTGTATTTTTTACCAGAGGAAATAAATGCTGCCAATCTGAGAACAATATTTCCACTTCCTCCCATATCAGGATGTCCATCTGCTGGCCCGATTTTCCCGGTGTACATCTCGAAGTTGTGAACAATTCTTCTGGAATCACAAACCAGGAATAACTTAAACCCATACTTTTTTGGCTTATTCGGAACGTAATTCTTGTGGCGACTGTTCCCTTTGTAAGGTATAATCTGATCATCCACACAGATCATTTCTTCAGACATCGGGATCGATATGAACTTTGGCGTATGTGCTCAAAAAGGACGGATCTTGAACAGGCAGTTTTCGTCATCGTTACCAGTTGTAGCTTGTTTGGTAATGACATTGAAGTGCAGGCTCTGCTTGCTTTTCTTGAACCTGTTTATTGACATTGTGTCTGCGTTCTGTGAGACTATTATCTTGGTGAGCAAATACTTCCTGGTGCCGGAAAGACGAAGCGTCGACATGTACGGCGAATGGGAATAAGTAATTCCTTTCTCATCAACTGCAGTGGCTGGTTCGGGTCCTTTTGTACAGCGTATAGGTTGAACTGTCTTACGATTTTGTCCAGAATGTCGTCATTGACAATATTTGTAAAATACTCGTATAGAGATTTAGGTTTATCGACACTAATTCCTTGGGGTTCTACCCAAACAGGATCGTTAGATACAGCAAAGTTAGGGTGGCTCCGCCATTTTATCGGCGGCTTTTGCGTAAGCAACAGGCTCTCTCGTTCAGCCGACCCCTACTGGTTGAAGGAGTATATGTATAAGGAACTTCTTCGTCGGTGTCTTGTTCATTTTCCTCATCTTCGGATGTCAAGTTTTAGGATAAACGTACACTCTCCTCAGTCCGTGTCGCAGCTCCCTTTCGTGGAGGGACCCACTCGTCGTCGGAATCACCCGTCCCGGTATCTTCATCACTTCCTTGTTGAATGCAGGCGATCCTATCCGTTGGGACATGTCGACGGAAACTGTTGAACATTCTGGGATCCAATCCTTAATGAGACCAGACAAGAACAGAGTATAAAAGGGATATGAAATATCACATCATTTTTGATACACGCAGAAAAGTTTGCAAAGGTTCTTCTCAGTGTTGCATAGGAATCAGCATACCTGATTTTGGCTCGTGTATTGAAACGACTTGAAAATATGATTTACCTCCCGGTCACATGTTTCCCAGGTGCGCAAAGATTACGCACAAATATTGTCAATCCGAGCTGGAAAGCTACTGCCACAAAAATAAAACATTTCAATCCTCGGACACTTTAGCCGCGGCAAAACAAAAGGCGCGCCAATTCTGGAGGTTAAAGCGCCCCTTTGTTTCGAAAGTGGGAACTACACAAACGAAATATTATGGCGCAGTGTGCTTTCAGTGCAACAGCGGGCACTCGCGCATTTTTGATGCTACGTAGATCTGTAAAGCGCTTTAACGGTATGTGATTTCAAATACACAGTAGAAAATTGAATGGTTAAGAACTATATAAGATATATAATAACACGTGAAAACCATATCAGTATCTTATGAGAAACTTCTTACAAGTTTTTTAAAAAGGTTCCTATAGGGTATTTTATAGTTCTTACATGGTTCCTATATGGTTCTTATATGTTTCGTATATGTTCTTATATATCCTGTATAATTCGTATAGTGGATATTGGCACAGAAATTTCTCATACAAATACGATTTTTTATAGGGATATGTATCAAAATAAAAAGATATATAGAAGCTCTGTTTTGAATACTTTGAGATTGAGAATGGGTTGAAAAACGCCACACACAAAAATCTTCAAAACCCACTCATCGGATTTGCTCTTTTTTAGCATATTTAAAAGCTTAAAACTCAAAACGAAGCCAAATACTCAACGGCATGTATTCTGGCTAAAAGAATGGCGTGAAGGCAACGCGACGCGAGAGTGTATAAAAAAGGTGAATTTTTTTTTTATATAAAGCGTGCTGAAATTGAACAAAAACAGAATTTTTTTTTTGTTTCATAATTTACATCTCAGTACTCGTACAAGACAAAAACACAAACCTTGTCTAATTTGGAAGGCAATGAAAGGTTCTTAACGTGGTAATATTTTAAAGGTCCTACTAAACATAGTCGACCCAAAAACAAATCCGCAATTTAGGTCACAGTTTGTTCCCGGGGGCTTGTTCCCGGAGGCATGTTTGGGGATTTTTACAAAAGATCGGAGCGACGAATAATAATTAGTAGTTATGAGTTTCGTCTTACCTACTTGCATAAATATCACCCTTAAAAAAGTATAGACGCTCTCTTTCGAATACTTTTGAGATTGAGAGTGATTGAAAAAAGCCAGACATGACAATCGTCAAATCCTCATCGTTCTTCCCCGCTACTTTGAGATTTTTTTCTAAAAATGCGAAACATTTCAGGACATGAAAATAAAAGGATTGTTCTTCTGGAACATGCGCCACGATAGGATAAAAATTTAAAGCAAAATAAAAATACAACTGCCACCCGTTGCCTAAATTCAAATGAAACCGCCCATATTTATATATATATATAGGAAAGAAGACGACGTGGCGCCAGTGGCGCGCTCAGGGTTTAACACGAGAGCGCCCGCGCGATTTGATTTGTACTGACTTCGCCTGGCTAAACCGCAGAACTGACCATCATATACAATCCCCCAATCATCTCATCAAACCTGCGCATCATCACCTCAGAGGTTGGTGGAGGTCTTATCGTACTCCCGCCTCTCGCCGAACCGTTCATTGCCAATTCTGGAGCTATGCGAGCAGACGACCCGGGCAAGTAAATATGCCAGAGGAAGAAAGCAACGCTAACCGTCCAACGAACGCCCCAGCGCCCGTGGTCAAACAGTGACACCGCGACCCCCAGATTTTCGACGTATCTCGGACGCACCGTCGACGGTTGGTTAAAGAACTATGAACGGGTCAGCCACTACAACCACTGAAATGACACCTTTAAGCTCGCGGATGTTGCCTTTTTTCTCAAAAATACTGCACGTCGCTGGTTCGACAACCACGAAGAAACCATGAAATCCTGGAAAGGCTTCAAAACAGTAATCGCCGATGCTTTCGCAAACCCCAGAACCGGAAGCAGCTAGCGCGTGAGCAACTAATGCGCCGCTATCAAAGAACCACCAAAACACCAACAGCGTACATTGAGGACGTCCTTCGTCTATGCCGCCGAGTTGATGCTGAAATGCCCGAAGACGACAACATTCGCCACCTCTTCAAGGGCTTTTTGCAAAAGCTCTTCTCCGCATGACTCCGAAAGCGCCAGCTACAACAGAGCGCTCGATGACAGAATGTCGACAGTGCGAAGAGCTCGATAGTGCACGGATCTTCAAAAAAATATTCAAGTGACTCCCAAAAGTGTCCCAGGGCACAACTCCCGACAGAAAAGTTGCTTCGCTCATCCGCTCCATTGTACGCGAGGAGCTTTATGCCTTCGTCGCTCTCTTACTACCATCTAGTGACGAGCTACAAACAAATACTGACGTACATCGCATCAAGGGCAGAATTCAAAGCCAAGTTGCGCGCTGCTCTGGGGCAGATATCGCCAACAACCTCTCCGTACCCACCAGTAGCGCCCGTCCCAACACCGATCTGTGCTTATTAGTCCACCCCTGCCACATACGCCGCACCAACCCCTTCATGGACACAACCACAACCAAGGACAAACATCTGGCGGACACCAGATCAGAGACCTGTGTGTTTTTATTGTCACACACCAAAAGCAGTGTTGTACACGTTACATTTGGATTTTGCGGATTACCATACTTAGATAAATCGAGGAACATTTTTTTCTTTTTTCTTTTTGCCTATCACAATAAATAGGAGCATACGAATACGATTCCGTGACGAAAGGGCACCAGGAGAAGAAAAACAACCGGAATCAGGGTTTGATTTGTTGATATGTTCACATTTAAAACGCTCAGCTTTTAACCATATTCATGTTTGTGGTGGTGTCTAAGACAAGCCAAGGGCCCTAAACTCGTCAAACACAAAGTCGGAGCCGAAAGTTCGCATAGCGCGCTGATTGGACGTCGGCAAACAAAAACGCTAATTCATTGTCGTTTTAGGCGAATCGGTGCGCTTCATCAACTTGGGTACCAACTCTATGTTTGACGAGTTTAGGGGCCCAAATGTACTTTTACCATACATTGCACGGAGCGTTTTACAACATCCTCATATGCTTCAATCGAGCAAAGTCTCTTGTTCGAGCTTAACAACACTTGCTCCTCAATGTTGTTGCACGCAAGATGAGCAAGTGAAGAAGAGAGTAGGTCTTTGCAAGGTAATTCTTGAAAACTACAGGTCCTTCTTCGTGAAGGCGGCATTATTTATTCAGTTTGAAGGTGGGGGACAAGCAGAGAATGAATAAAGGTTAAGTATTGTGTATATTTTAATCGTTCAGTATTCGGGATACAAGGGTGTGTTCGATGTCTGGTAACATGCACTTTTGTTGAATCCGTAAGTCTGTTTGTGGAAGTTCAGTGATGGTTGTTGTTGGCCTTAGAGTTCTAGCTGTATGAGGATTCGTGGAAGCAAAAAAGTCACTGAGTTTGAAACGTCCCTCTTTCTCTCTTTCTCTTTGACCAATAATTTGTCGTTTAATAACGCAGTCTCGGGCACTAAAAAATTAAGTCGATTAGCAATTCTGCACTCGACTGTTACCAGGCGAGGACCACCAAAATCAACCCCAAACAAGTAACCAAAACGTCTACGAGACCCTGCTGTTCGTAAAGACATTTGCTTTTACTTTTTTTTTAAATTTCCCTCTTAGAAATAAAATAACAATTACCTCGATAGACGAAAAAAAGGAACACCGTATTTTTTCTGTTCTAGTTGAAATGTACCGAGATCTCGTTGCAGTTCCACCAATGCAAAATGGAGCGGTGGCATTCCTTCGTTCCTCTTAAAAGGAACGCGTTCCAGGAACGCCGGTCGTTGGAATGCCGTTTCGTATAACACTGGCCAGGACACATCCTTCGATATTGTCTTCGGGGAGTTAACAACATGGCTCGCAACTCGCCGGCCAACCGTATAAACTACTCCACAGACTATACTGACGACCATGCCATTCATTGCAGTCCGCCCATCAATGATTTTTTCTGCACGTTGCCACACGTCCACTGCCGCCGATCATGAACAATTCCCAGTAAGTCGTCGTCCCACTCACAGCCCCGAACCTTCCCCACCGCCAAGTCGCGGCCGCCCCTCATACGCCGTACCCGCCACGACGCCCTTCTCTGTGACCATTAACCACCAACGCTACCGGACCTTCCCAACAGTCAAACAGATAAAGCGGCCTGCAGCAACCTTGGAGGTCAGGCTGAACGCTCACCGATATTCGCAAATCCTCCTTAATTAGGAACAGCATCGATTGTACTCGAGTAGAAACAAACTCTTCACCGTCTTAGTCGACACAGGAGCCGCGAATCCTTGCTTTCCGGAACGCATCCCCCGTCGTCTGCACGCTGTACTTACTCCACCGTTTCAAGGACATTTAATGCGCATAAGCAATGTCGATTTGGTTCCACCCCTCGGATACTTCACCCTTAAAATCCGATTCGGTAACAACCGCTAAGTTGTTATGTTCATAGTGCTGCCACCTCCATTGCCGACATCATCCTTTAATGGGATTTTTGTCTTCAACAGAAGCATTCATTGACTGTGCCAGCCGTGAACTGCATCTCAACTCTTCTGACACTGCCGAGTTTACAGCTCAAGGTTCGCTCACCCCCTGGTAGTCGACCATGACATATTACTGCCTCTGTACTCCACCGCTGTCGCCACGCTTGTACCGATCGTACCCACCACAGCAACTTCTGGTCTCATTAAACCCATCTGTACGTAGCTCATGACCAAGGACATAATCACTACCTTATTCGTTTGCCACACTCACGAGTGGAAAACTTCAGTTATGGGTAACGAGCTGTTCTCCTGAGCCCCAAGTCGTTCCTTCCGTAAGTCACGTCGCTACAATGCAATCGACTGTGCATCCCCAACTTGCCAGTATCCTCCCAACCACTTTCGACGCACTCCCCACGCCACCCGACTTGACAAACACAATAAAAAAATGATCGACCCCGCCTACTACTGACACAGCGACATATATTAGCTCGTCTTCTTGCAGACTATGAAGTCCTTTTGACATAAACCCCGAAAAGCCGACGCAAACTTTACTTGTAGAGCACAGGATTGATACTGGGGACTCATCACCCCCTGAAAGCCGACCGTACAAAGTTTTCCCAGCAGAACACCGAGTAAATCAAACACATCGGTGATATGCTTCAAGAGAAAGTATTCGAACCATCTTCGAGTCCATGGTCCTCTCTTGTTGTTCTTTTTAAGATGAAAGACGGCTCTTGGCGTTTTTGCGTTGATAAAATGAAACTAACAAAGTTATAAAAAAGATGTTCATCCACTCCCCAGAATAGATGACACTCTTGACACGCTCCAGGGGTCTTCGTATTTCTCTTCCATGGACCATCGACGTGGTTCCTGGCGAATTCAAGTAAACATTGACGGCAAGCCGAAAACAGCATTCATTACTTCAACTGGCCTGTATCACTGCTAATGTGAGGCCATTTGAACTTTGTTACGCTCCAGCCACCTTTGGGCGTATGATGGAATCTATACTACGCGGCATTACATGGAAAATCTGTCTGTGCTACTGTCGACGACAGCGTCGTGTTCGCCACGAATTTCGACGCGCACATGCACCGGCTGCGTATGGTCTTTAAGTGTTTCCGAACCGCCGTTCTACAATTTAATTCTAAGAAATGTACGATTACTGCCCAAGAAATCAAAGCACTGATTCACCTGGTCATTGCTTCCGGCATCAGCCCAGACCCGGACATACTTCGAGCTGTTGTTGAATTCCCTTTACCACTGAAGTTAGACATATCCGGTTCTCCCTATTAATACGCACTTAATTTTGAAAATGCATTCCATGTTGGTCGGATATCGCGGAACATCTCAATAATTTACTAAAAAACGGTGTGCGCTTTCAATGAACCAGAGAGCAGCAGAACTCGTTCAAGTCGTGAAAAACAACGCTGACCTCCGCCCCCATCCCAGGACATTTCATTCAAGTCGCCAAAACAGAAGTAAAAACAGATGCCAGTGGTCACGGTCTGGGAGCAGGTTTGGCCTAGAACATTCTAAATGAGCAACGAGTAACAGCTTCGTGCCAGTAGAACTGTGACTAGCTACGAGACGAAATGTCTCAACGACTGAAAAATAATATTTAGCAGCTGTCTGGGCAATTACAAAGTTCCGCCCCTATCTATATGGTTCACCACTCCACTTTGTGACCGATCACCATGCCCTCTGCTGGCTAGCAAACTCCGAAAGATATAATAAGCCGCCTTGTCCGGTGGTCATTAAAGCTTCAACACTACGCCTTTATGGTTGTCAACGAATCAGGGAAACGCCATATTGACGCTGACGTTTTTCTTGATGTCCACTTTCCACCGACCTATACTCCCAGCACTCCTCGACACAACAGATCTAGCCGCCGTCCTCGACAACGTCAATATACGGTAGGCACAGCTGTCCGATGCCTTGTTGAAACTTATCGTTGACACCCTCACGGCACTCTGCAGTACCCGACTCGTCGCGCACAAAAAGCTGTGCCCAACTTTTCACCCTTCGTGCCGGTGTTCTTTACAGACTAAACTGTGACCCCCGAGGATGATTTTGACTTCTCGTCGTGCCACGGCGCCTTTAGTAAAAAACTCATTCGCATCCACCACGACGAACCTACGGCCGGACACCTCAGGTTCTACAAACACACATCAAAATTCGCAGCACGTATTTCTGGAACGGTATGCAGCGCACCATCACGCGATATGTTCGCGCTGTCACTGATGCCAGACCAAGAAAAGGCCTACAACAAAACTTGCTGAAGCACTACGGCCCTTCCTCCCCCTACTACCCCGTTACAACGCATTCGTAATGCTTTTCGTGGCCCCTCTTCTCTCTCGACCGCAAAGAACCACTGTGTAATCTTCGTCGTCAAATACTTCACAGGCTATGCCGAAACCAAAGCGTTGCCAGCCGCCACAACCTGCAAAGTGGCCACCTTTTCTCTGCACTTCATCGTGCTCCGTCACGATGCCCCTCAATACCTAGTCACAGACGGCGATACTCTATTCTTACCACACCTGCTTCAAAGACTCCTCCGTCTCACTAATTCGATCCACAACATCACGACTGCCTATCATTCACAAACAATTGACCCTCACTTAACGTTTCAATAAAACTCTAGCTCTCATAATATCCTTGTACGCACGCAGACGACCACGAAAATTGGGACACCAATCTTTCCTACGCCACGCACGCCTAAATACCAGCCGCCAAGCCACCACACGATACACACCTACTACCTCTTATGCCCAAATACGCAAGAAGCCACTCTCACCATTGGTTATTGTTTTACTCTATGTTAATGAGAGTACACTTGACGATCTCACCGACGAAGTTCTCTACCACACAGATGAAGCAAGAAAACTGTCCTGGATTCACACACTACGAGCACAGCAACAATAAACCCTTCGTCATGCGGAAACCCACACCGATGTCGAGTACCAAAAGGCGACAAATTTCTTCTCTGGAGAGCTATAAACTCTCACTTGTAAAACCTAGAAACTTGAAAAGCGATTCACTGGCCTCTTGGTGATATTACGTCGCCTCTCATCTACCAACTACGAATTTGCTCCAGTTTCGCCCCTCATGATCAATGTTCAAAATCAACCAACATAGGTGATGTCGTACGCATGACGCCCTAATACCGCCAAGCACCACAATAACACGTGCCGGAGGACCGTCACTTTGTCCACCGGAGGTTAACTGTCAGGAAAAAAGGCGACGTGGCGCTAGAGGCGCGCTCATGGTTTGTCCCCAGAGCGCCCGCGCGATTCGATACGGACTGATTTCGCCTGGCTGCTCCGCGCCACTGGCCATCATCTACAATTCCCCATTCATCTCATCAAAACTTTAAATCATCGCTTCATAATATATATATATATATATATATATATATATATATATATATATATATATATATATATATATATATATATATATATATATATATATATATACTCGCACTTAATCTTACCGATGGTTGCGTCTTTTTTGAATGTTCGTGTATCGAAGCAGAGTAAGATCAGTAAATTATTATTGGAGTAATGAGAGTAAAATTATGTTCAGCTTAATGCTATTCAAGGACGGCTTAAGAATTCGTCGTTTTTCATCGTTAGTTGAGCCCTACTGTGCTATGTCAAAAAATCGGAAGAGGGGGGGGGCATTTTCTCCACCCCCTATGTCACAACGCCATCACATCGGTGTAGCGTGATTTATTGAAATGGGGCGTCATGTCGTTTCTCTCCGCCCCATATTTAGCGTTTTCTGGATTTTCTCGTCCTTTTTCGTTTCTCTCAATTTTGTTACAGTTCCTCTTCCATAATGCGTCTATGATGAACCTCCTGAGCGCACCACAATTACGAGACTCGTTGTTCTGGCCAGCTAAGAACTTCAAGAGATCCTGACATATGGCGTGCAAGTGCGAAGATCACGGCTCAACACGTTGTCCACTGCGTACCACCTGGAAGACGAGTGTATTCATGATGTCATAGTTATAGGGTGGGCCGCCTACATGTCTGTCTGTCTCAGGTTGAAAACTTCACTTGTTGCACTGATTTCGCCAGTGCGTGACACGTTCGCGCACTCAGTGCTTTTCTTATGTAGTGAAATGGCGTCTAAGCATTAGCCAAGCCTAAGCGTTCAAGCTAAGTCACGCCGGAGCGCCACAAAAAAAATTGGGCGAAATAGTGGCCAAGCAAAAGCTCGTGGGCGTATGAAGACACTCTAGTTAGTGGATCTCTTGCCCGCCCAAAGTGTGAGAACATGCCATAGCTCGGCGGGAATCGACGCCAAGCAGCAGAGGCGTCTGTCTTGGCGTCGCCACGTCCTTGTGTCGCGCTAGTTTTGAGCAGACTACGTAATAATTACTCAAAAAAGGTATTTAAGTTAAATTACTCAGTATTAACGCCAAAATAATTGGAATGAAAAAAAAATCACATTTGTAATAGTAATTGAGTAAACTACTAACTACTGTAATAAAGTAGCGAGTTACTTTTGAAGTTGCTTTCCAAGTTACCTTTTTATATCTTTGTGATAACCAAATGAACAGCAGCTTTTATACGTGAAAAACCCTGCGAGCCTAAAATAATTGCAGTCATTTTATGGCTTGTGTTTTCAACAAAAGAGTTCGTTCGCTCGCGGAAGCAATTGACTTTCAAAGCTCTTATCGAAGGGTTTTTCTGTTTTCCTCCTAACGACGTCCCCAGCCAAGCTAGAAAGACGTTCCACCATGGCGCTGGATGGAAAGGGCAGCGTTGAATTTCAGAAACAGGCTGTGCAGTGCCGGCTAAGTGAGTGTCAGAGCTTTTTGGTGTGCATGACGAAACACGTGAGGTTTTCCTCGATTTGAGGGTCTTTTATATCAAACTCTTCTCTTAATTTTTTTCTTTATTCTTCGGCAAGTTGAGGTTGTTATTAGTGGCCCTCTTTATTCCCAGGACGTTCCGGAGAGTACGATGAGCAAGCGCAAATGACCGTCAAGAGATCAAGTCTCGCGCCAAGACGATGAGATCATCCGGACGACTGCTTGTCTCCTTGAGGTGCTAGTGCTACGCTACTGAAAAAAAAATGTTTTGGTTTGGAGAAGTTGGAATGAAGTATACTTCGCCGCTGGCGTCGTTTCCAGCAAGAGGATCTTCCAAGGGTGACTCACCAATCCTCGTCGGCGGCTACGGTATCCTGACGCGCCAGACACGCCCGAAAAGTAAAACGTTTTCAACAAAGAGGAAGTCTCCCTGGCGTTGGAAGGCCGGAAGGACGCGAAAAATTATGTAAACAAGCATCGGCGCTGTGCAGTTGCAGCTTGAAGCGGGAACATGCTCCCATGAATGGATTATCTGTGTCTGCGTTTGTGCGCGGGGGTATCCGGCTTTGCAAGAGATATGCGCTGACGACGAGGCGACCATGGGAACAGGCGCCCAGCTGCGAGGTCATTCCAGTGGGGCCTCCGTGGAACCTATCGCTTGTGTCAGAACTCACTAATGGCAGACAACATAAAAACAACAAATAGCCTCGTAGTGTCTCCGTCTTTCACGGTCGCAGCTGGAAACGCAGCGCCAGCGTGCTTGCCGGATTTGGTGAATACTGCACCAGAGCTTGTTAAGCATCTCTGCCTGCGTTCGTGCGCGCCGGTGTTATATTTTGGCTGCTCGTCGCCACATTGGCCCAAGGACGCCTGTGATGCAGTTTCTACGTCTGCCGAGTACAGGTGCATGGGAACGGAATGTGAGGGGGCCCCTTGTTCGGGAATGCCACGCCATCCGCCGTCGTAGTATTTATTTTTGCTCCAAAACGTTTGTGATGAGCAAACATGGCGCTAGATTTTTAAGAAGTTAGTAATTTGAGTAGAAGTTACCTGAAAACCGGAGTAAAATAAACTACTAACTACCCAAATAAATTTGTAATTGAAAGTTACCAAGTTGCTCTGAAAAGTAATTAGAATACAGTAGTTTTTCTAGAGCAATTGAACTACGTCCAAGTCTGGTTTTGAGACGCTGCAAGGCGGTCTGGTTTAAATGCTAATGCCGGCTGCGAGGCACTGTATGGTTATGAACTTGTGATGACGTTTGTGGTTTGTTCTGCGCAAGCATTGTCTTCTAGATGGTGTTTTTACCACCAGCTACACGTACCCGGAGCCAAGTTCATCTGCTTCTTTGGAAGGGGTTCTGGTGATAACAGAACGCCGGGCTTTGAGCGGCTCCGATTGAAGAATTTTGTATCGACCATCAAAGAAAGCTGCCTTTCGGTCTACGCACTATCGCTTCAATGAGATGCAATCAGAGCTAAGCGCACTGCTGTCACCAAAACCCCTACAAAAGAAGCAGACGAACTTGCGCATTACATACAAGGTGGCATTAGTGGGGCATCTTTTTTCGAACGCCCGTCCTTCAGCGTGAGCGCATTGATTTTGCTGTGCTTTGGCTTCTTGTACACGTTCGAGACTCACGACACACAAGAGTGTTTTTGACAGGAGAAGAAATAGAATGTATACCACCCTCCATTTTCTACAATCAGTTTCTTTGATAGCCCAGCTCATATCGTCATGGACTCATGCGAAAACGA
The DNA here is from genome assembly GCA_037355805.1 of Ixodes ricinus. Classification (NCBI taxonomy): domain Eukaryota; kingdom Metazoa; phylum Arthropoda; class Arachnida; order Ixodida; family Ixodidae; genus Ixodes; species Ixodes ricinus. The sequence continues at coordinate 99,913 of JAZHYW010053721.1, forward strand.
TTGCTCTCCTTTATGCGAGAAACTGAAGTTGGGGTCACGAGAGGATGAGGGGACGTCAGAACCTTGAGCCCTTGCTCGAAGGATGAATGGGCAGACCCAGAGGAAGACCTAAAGCCGGCTGAAATTTGTCTTCTCAGTACGCGTCGAATGTGTCAGAACCCGGGCGCCGGCGTCCGGCGTTTTGGCTCTCGCATTCAAAAGCATTCAACGATTGCAATGAAGACAAAGGCAGATTCCTTCAGTTCTTCCAGTAATCACTCGAACCAGAGCGCGGCGTTCTCATGCCTGCGACTGCTGTCCTTCCTTCCCCTCCCTTAGATTTACGGCGCATAGATCGGTGGTTCGAATTAAGCTAGAAAGACGAAAGTGTCGTTTCCTTAGAAATTCAGCAGGCTGCGTGCTCAATTCAGAAGCTCAAGAGCAGTTGCTACGAGTGACCATGTGATTGATGACGTCACCGTGAGTTTTCGCGGAGACCACCTATTGAGTTTTCTGAAGAGGTTATGCACTAATAGTTGTCGCAAAAAAATATTTGGATATACTAAGTTTAATCATTATGCTTTGCCGGCCACCAACTGCAAAAAAAAAAAATAAACGTCCTATTTAAGCCTTATAGTTCCTGCTTGCGAAAATGTTCGGCCGAGTAGCCAAGGTAACTGGGTAGTAATGCAAAAAATCCGCTGATCGTTCGGCGGAGCTTAAATGTGGACGTGACCTCCACATGAATGCCATCTAACGGCGTAAATATAGCGTCCATACAATATTTTCTTCCGTTAAATAAGACATTAAAAAAATCGTGTTAATATCGTCTTTTAGAAATGTTTATTTTCTTTAATTTTAGCATTTTTCAGCAAGGTCTGAGCCTAGCTAAAGATAGAGATTGATATCTGTGCATTTATCGTCCATCCAAGTAAGCATATCACTTAGTGCAACTTTACTTCTTGTCAAAATGTTCGTACAAGGAGCTTTGATTTTGATATCATACAAAGTGAAACATGCAGTAGTGAAGTGGCTAAAACTTGACATACGTGGCTGCTGTGAGTACTTTCTGACATATTTTCACTCTGGAAAGAATGATGCTTCTCACGGAAAAAGTTATTGGCTTTGACAGTTTTACATTGTGCCTCGAACGCGTCTTCGACTCTGAATTTTCCGCGTCCAAAAACTAGTCCCTCGATTTC